>JABCKD010001216.1:0-80166 GCA_013186415.1 Fusarium sp. NRRL 66088 | reverse complement strand
TTTCCAACATATCATAGCATCAGTGGATAGCACCAGCACATCGGGTCCCCTTGCACATCCAAGCGTCACTGAATTGTCCGATATTATTATCCCTGATTCCACCTCTAAAGGCAGCGACCCGAACACCCCGGCCATATCTGAGATGGCAGGAGGGCCTAATCTTAAAGTCTAATTATTAATAAACAGTGGCATAAAAGGAGAATTAATAGTGTAACTGTTTTCTAATACTATTCAATTACTTGTGATAATTTTCTTAGAATTCTTAGACCTTAAATCTGGTCGTGTTAATAACCACTTGCGTGCTAACTGTTCAGTTGCAGAACGCGCATCAGGATCCAAAAACCTGGGAAGTACGACAAGGATATTATTATGCCTCTGTTTATAATCCAGGCGAGACAAGGTGGCATTCTCTCACCAAATTCCTGTCCCGCTCTATTATACAGCCATCTGACACCAAAAACCAGAACCTCACTTAACTTAGAAACACTCCTCTCTTCAGCGAAGCGTGGGGGTTAGACCCGGCAGTAAATGGGAATGCTTGATCATAATCCTTCAGCCTATAGGTACGGCTTTACCTGTTCTTCCGACCACACCCAAAACTTCTCTGCCATTCCCGTTCCGCCCTCAGACTCTGGCAATGCGCCGGCCTGTAGGTCTGGGCGAATGGGCATGAATCTACCCCAAGGGACAACTAGACGCCGTTAGAAACCGTGTCCTCGACGAGAAGTTGGGTCACTTACCCCAGATTCCTGATTTTTCGATTGTGATATCAGAGGAAAATGCAGCAAAGAGCTCAGTATAAGCTCCATTAATGGGAGAGTAGCAGGTTACGACTCGAGGGTAGTACAACCACCAGGATGAGGTACGGTCAAGCTCGCTGTGTAAGTTGCCAGGGTTGAGCGCCTGTGTACATTAGCAACTAGCTGGCTGGGAGGAATTAATAGACCTGCCACGCTTATAATCCCGTCCTCTTTATACCTCCTAGCAAATTCGACATTATGATAATAATTGCCAGCCTTACTGACACCGTACTTGTGCATGATCGTGCGCGGCTTGTTATAATCGAGGTTATTAGGGTCAAACCCGTTTGTAGGTGAAAATGCATCGGCAGCTGAGCTAGACACCCAGATAACACGGACGGAGTCTTTGGGCGCAGTCTTGGCTGTCGCCTGAAGAAGAGGTGTGAGGTGCTTGGTAAAGAGAAAGTGACCGACGCAATTCGTCCCCAGCTGAAGCTCATATCCCTGCTTCGTCTTTGAGCCCTCAGGGGGCGTCATAACTCCTGCATTGTTAAACAAGAGATCAAGCCTACTCTCAGCTTCGAGGAACTCGTTTGCCGAGGCACGAATGGTGGTCAAGTCAGCAAGGTCGAGCTTGAGCAGCTTCAGCGCGCCACTGGACGAAGGATGCTGCTGCTTAATGGTCTCAATTGCGGCTCGACCCTTTTCCTCGCTGCGACTGGCGACCCAGACAGTGGCGTTCTTGCTGTAGAGCACTTGTGCAACCTCACGGCCGACGCCCGTGTTGGCGCCCGTCACGAGGGCGACACGACCAGTCAGATCAGGCACTGAAGACTCTGTAAAGTGTGGTTTTGGTGGAAACGCTTGGCTGAGAGCGTTGATTGGATTCATAATTGGAAGGGGCGCCATTTTTGCAACGTTGATCGATAGTTGATGATATTCTTGAGACTGTCTTGAAAGTTAAAGAATCAACTCTCCTCTGCGGCACGGATATCACGGGACAACTCTCGGCCGCGCGGGGCAATGGGCCGAGAAGCCGGAGACTTGACCCTCCCGAGATAGATAGGACATTCTTGCCCATTTCTTTAACGTGCCGGGAGCAAGTGTGTTGTTTAAAGAGAATGCCGGCCTCAAGGAGGATTTCGCTTACACCACAGCCTCGAGATAGATGGCCTGGAGTTTTTTTAAGTGCTTACGGTATGTCTGGGCCCTCCTTGGCGCATGCCTGTGTGACTTGATTCGCCTATCAACTGACGTATTTTAGCTTTGGCATAGTTTTGTTAGGAAATGGGAAATGGTAATTGCCCTAGGAATGACAAAGTCTCACGAACAAAAGAATCACGTGGTTAGGATCAAAGACTCAACTTGACCAGACTGAAAACAACACAGAACACCGCCGTATCATTATGATCTGGATGAAGCTCCCCTCTGTCGATTGGCGCCCTCCTCCCGAAATACGCTTTTCCCCATTGGGCTAGAAACCCCAAGTCTCCTCCAACGTCACTGGTCATCTTCGCTGCATCGTCCCCTGGCCCCCGCTCAGCCACACCTCGGGTGAGCCTCATCAGCCTCAATCGGACTGGGGGTCGGTGGCTTGCCTTTTTGGGTCTGTGGTGGACGTCAACTTGGCCCAGCCATAACATCGGACAAAAACGTCACCCTCAGCCTTTTTTCCAACCAGACTCTTCTATCCCTCTCGTTAATTCCGTCTCACGCATTCACATCGGCCGGCCGCTTTCCGTCTTCACTGTTCCCTTCTCTCATGCCGCGGTTCGTCCGGTGCAATCGACCGACCGCGGACCCTTCGCGACCAACCATCGTCATCCACCACCTCTGAACCGCGTTGACTGCGAAATCCCCCGATCGCATCTAACCCTCCCGAGAAGCAACCTGCGCAGCTGCCCTGGGATATGCTTTGATATCGGCGACCACGGCGCATTCTTCCTCTTCTGCCGCGATCGCGTTTGACTCTCCCTTGTCGTCTACAGCCTGCTGTTGCCCGTCGATCGATCCTCCTGTTTGTTTGCGCCATACCCCCGCCGTTCGAGGCCGCCCCCTCTCTCGTCTCGACAAGTTCATCCGAGCCGCCTCCGCTCCCGGGTCAACCTCCTTTCCTTGTGCAACCCGAAGCAATTTACAGCAGCCGTCTCCCGCGAATTTCGTTGGACAGTCATCATGAGTGTTCCTTGTAAGTTGCCCGGCTGCCCCCCTTGGCACAGACCCTCTCCCTGTGAATCAGATGCTAAATACACAACCCGTCCAGTGACTCCCGACGAGCTTGAGCGCTATACGTTCATCATTGATGAAATCCTTGAGTCGGCCGACCTCGAGACCATCTCGCGAAAGAAGATTCGACAGGGTTTACAGGCTGCCCTCGGCGGGCAGGATCTCAGCGACCAGAAGGTATGCAACCTCTCTACCAATATTGCGCTTGCTGGCTCCCGCCTCATGCAACCACCCTTTCATCCCGTCTCGCTAACCCGGCACGATAGGACGCCATCAAGCGCCTTATCGAGGCCCGTTTTGACGCCGTTTCTGGAGCCGACAACGGCATCGTGCCCCCCTCCTCCGTCGAACCGTACGCCACCAATGGCACATCCGATGCGGGCGAGACCGAACAGTCGGCGACTCCCGAACCCTCGCGAAAGAAGGTCAAGCGATCATCCTCAGCTGAGGACGCAGACGCTCGTCTGGCCGCGCAGCTACAGGCACAGGAGAACAGCCTAGCCAGAGGACGCAAGACCCGGGGAGGGGACAAGGCAAAGCCCACCAAGAAGAAGGCTGCGCCTCGCAAGAAGAGCGCCAGGAAGGTCAAGGCGGATGACGACAGCGACTTGGACACGGGGGACGCCGAGGTGGGCAAGAAGAGGAAGGCTGGCGGGGGTTTCCAGAAGCCGTTCAATCTGAGCACTACCCTGTCAGAGCTCGTGGGTGAAACCCAGGTATGTACCGTGTCGGGTTCAACGCCCAGGCAAAGACATTCGGGTGGACTAACATGTCATAGCTGTCCCGACCCCAAGTTGTCAAGAAGCTATGGGAACACATCAAAGCGAACGATCTTCAAGATCCCAAGGACAAGCGCCAAATTATATGCGACGAAAAGATGCAGGCAGTCTTCAAGCAAGCCAGAGTGGACATGTTCCGGATGAACAAGGATATTGGAAACCACCTTTACCCGGTTGGAGAGGAGTGAGCTACTAAAGGATGGCGATGCAGGCGCAGGCATCGGCACGAGGAAAGTCAATGAGGATTTCAGATGACAGCGTTTTAGGCGCGCAGCGGCGTAACCGGCATTGATGGGTTGCAGGTTTTGTTTATTCCCCTTGGCGGCAATGACAGCATATGGACAAGGGAGCATACTGGATGATTTTAGTTGGATGAGTCAGATGCTTTGGCTCTGGGTTTGCTCGTGGGTTCAGTAGAGGCCGTCGAGCAAGTGCTCCGAGGATATTTATGGCCTGTTGGGAGATGGATGTAAAGGATGGGAGCATTATAGTTGCTGGGAAGTGAAGGGCATTTCGTCTCGGTGGGCTCGTTGGCGTCCACATGGCACTTCATACCTGGTCAGGAGGAGTATGTTTTTATACTAGGAATTCCTACATCACGGCTTGCGCTGGTGGTTTAAAAAAACAGACTGGTTGCTTCATGGGCGCCAGATAAAACAAGACCAAGTTATTTTACATAGTGTGTGACAAAGGAGTGCAATCCGCTGGCCATAACGATAACCCAAGGCGATATACAGAGCATGCAAAGAGTGCCTTGCTTGAACAAAAAGGAATGCCATGCCTTAGGCGGAGTTGCAGTGAATCATCAAGACAAGGCACACCACTGTCGCATTGGAAACCACCCTTTGACTCCTTTCTGTGTCTGCCTTTGTGATACCGCTTTACCACCCGCATCATAATGACTCAGGGACAAAAGGCCCAGGCCAATCTCGCCAACTCCGGCGTTTGTCTGGCCGGTGACTCTTTCAATGGCACGACTCCCAAAGAACGCCAATCAAGCGTCTCAGTTTTGCATCGCCCCGGCTCTCCAGCCCCGAACGGGTGAGATTACTCAGCCGCGGATACGGGTAAAAGTGGCTGCACAAGCCACACAACGCCCCCACGAGACGGACAGGGCAGGGCATTTAGCTGGAGGTACGTATCTCCCTGGTGGTTCCTGCTCGCCCGCCTAGTCGGGGAAATGCCCCGCCATTGCGAACAGAAGAAGAAGGCCCAAGGCAACCCCCAAATAAAATCTGGTCGACATCATCGCCTAGCACATCACTTTCAGCCATTCTCCTCGACCACGATAGCTTTACTCCTCCCGACGACTCAAGAAGACCATCAAGACACTATCCCTGACATACTCGACTCTTCTCTACTCAAGCCCTCGGCCCAAACCAAACACCTTCCCTGTCAAGCGCCTTAACGAGCGACATAAGCCCGAGTTCCACGGATTTATCCTCCCACTTCAACCACGGCGACAGATCAACCTACCAACAAGCACTGGCAACCAACCGTTATGGCTCCACAAGCCGGAGACTCTGGAACGACTGCCTCTGAGCCCCAGAACCAAGGCAACGCCTCTCGCAATCGAGGACAAGGACGTGGCAAAGGGAACCAGGGCCGTCGAGGAGGCCAACGACGTGGACGAGGCGGAAACAACGCCAACGTCCCCTCAGTTCCCGCGAACCCAGCTGCCCAAGATGTCGCTGCCGCAGCATCTAGAGCCCATGCTATGAGCGCGGGCAAGACGACTGAAGCTGCCGACGACGATGACGAAGGTGAAGTTTGTTTCATCTGCGCGAACCCAGTCGCTCACCACTCGATTGCACCCTGCAACCACACGACATGTCACATCTGCGGTCTGCGTATGAGAGCTCTTTATAAGACGAAAGACTGCGCGCACTGCCGTGTACGTTTCCCTCCCTGGCCTGTTGCCAAGTTCTGAATCACTGACAACCTTATAGACTCCGGCTCCCTATGTCATCTTCACCGACGATGCTGAGAAGCGCTTCGAGGATTATTCGGAAAAGGACATCACCACAACCGACAGCAACATCGGAATCAAGTACACCAACGAGGATATCGTCGGCGACACAGTCCTCCTTCTACGATACAACTGCCCTGACCCGTCCTGCGACTTTGCCGGCCTAGGCTGGCCCGATCTGCACCGCCATGTCAAATCCGCCCACCGCAAGCGCATGTGCGATCTCTGCACTCGTAACAAGAGGGTATTTACGCACGAGCACGAGCTATTTGGGGACCGTGAGCTGGAGAAGCACATGCGTCATGGCGACGACAAGCCCGGCGCCGCGGACCAGACTGGTTTCAAGGGCCATCCTCTCTGCGGCTTCTGCGGGGAGCGATTCTACGATGACGATAAGCTGTACGAGCATTGCAGGATGAAGCACGAGCGATGCTTCATCTGCGACAGACGGGACTCGCGACATCCACACTATTACCTCGACTACGACGCGCTCGAGGAACACTTCAAGAAGGATCATTTCCTCTGCAAAGATCGGGAATGCTTGGAAAAGAAGTTTGTCGTGTTTGAGTCGGAAATGGACTTGCAGGCTCATCAGCTGAGCGAGCATGGAGGCAAGACGGCAGGAAGGGATGCACGAGTGGTCAACATGTCGGGGTTCGATCTCCGAACACCTTATCAGCAAGAGCGAGGAGGTCCAAGTGGACGTGATGGAGAGGGACGACGTGGTGGGCGAAGAGGAAATAGGGGCCGTGACCCTAACGCGGAAACAGTCCCCGTGAGCTCTGCCCAGCCTTTACGACGCGACGAGATTGCTTTCCAGCGCCAGATGGCCATTCATTCGGCCCAGTCTGTTTCGAACCGGACTTTTGGTGGCTCGCTATCTGCTCCTTCGCCTACGCCGGCTGCTGCTTCATCACAGCCTCGCGGCGGCAGCTCATCGACCACGCCTCGAGGAAGCCAGACGAATCTTGCTAACCCTATCGAATCGGCCACTGTCGTCGACACGGCAAATCTCGCGCCTGAGGAACGTGCCCGACTTGTTCGCCACGGCGCTGTGGTGGAGCGAGCATCCAACCTCCTCGGAAACGACAATCAGCGCATGGCTACATTCCGTAACCAGATCTCATCCTACCGCCAAGGTGGCCTCACAGCGCCGCAACTCATCGACGCCTTCTTCACGCTCTTTGCCGACACATCGTCCAACGCTCTCGGAACGCTTGTGCGAGAAGTCGCAGATCTGTACGAGGACAAGGCCAAGGCCGACGCCCTGCGTAAGGCTTGGCAGGACTGGCGTGCTATCAATGAGGATTATCCAAGTTTGCCCGGCCTGAGCGGTATGCACGGCGCAACGTCGAGTTCCAGCGGCTGGGCCAACGCTGCCACTGCGAACCCGGCTTTGCCAAACGCAGCGCCCTCTCAGAAGCACTCGAACCGCGTTCTCAAGCTCAAGAACAGCACAAGACTGGGAGGTCCTGCGCCTGTTTCGGCGGGTCCCTCGTCATGGGCCGCTCGTCCTGCGGCGACTCCTCCAACTTCTTCCTCGTCTGCGTTTCCATCTCTCCCTTCGGCTGCTGGCTCCTCCTCTTCATCCTCCTCCCGCCCCAACTGGACAGCCTCTTCCGCTCCTTCGTCCTCTCAATCAACGACCCTCAACCGTCCCCGTCCGGCTCCCCGTCCAACAGGTGAGGACGCCTTCCCCGCTCTACCCGCCGCACCAAAGCCCACAACCACAATCTTTGGCTATGGAAACGGCCGTGCCGTCCGGCGTGACTACGGACACCGCGAGACGGGCTTCCAATGGGGTGGTGGTGGACCAAGCACGCCCGCAGCCGAAGAGCCTGCTGCCGGAGCCGAAGAGACCGGAGGCAAGGGTAAGAAGGGTGGGAAGAAGGGCAAGAAGCAGGTTTTGGTGCAATGGGGCTAAGATGATGATGAAAATTGATGTGTGACGAAGTTGCTGTTGGACCAGATCATGTAGCGATGAGGAGAATTAGCGATCAAGATATCCCAGAGTGCCAGCCAGGATGCATATGGATTTATCTACAGTTTGTAATTGATGCCAGTTGCATAAAGACATTGGTCAATCAAAAGGTAGCATGGCCTGAGCCAAACCGAAAGGTGGTAAAAGACATAATGCCATAACTCATGAAACAAATGAGAAGCAGTACTTTTTCACTATGCTGCCTAGAGGCTACCAACACTGGTTAAAACAACACATCCAAACCAGGTACAATATCCAAGTCCCAACCGACCTATCCTCGTCAAGGTACAAGAGTCATTTCCATCTTTATCCAACATCCCAAAGCCCACAACCCACAATTCAACACCCAGTCTTTCTTCATAGAGCTGCCGGCTCATAGTATTCACGGAACCGGTCCGAGTCATCCCACTGCACGTTGTACACTACGTTCCAGCAGACAAGGAGCAGCATGGGGAATCTGGTCGTCCAGAACGATAGATACCCATCAGGGAGTGGTCCCACGCTACGCTTGAGAGTGTCGGGCATGTCTTCGTAATGATTCCTCTTGTTTCGAAGAGCACGCAGCAAGTCCAAGAGCCGCGAGCCCGTGTACTTGCGCTGTTTGCCAAGGGAGTCGACAAACTCTCGTGGCAAAAGCCGCAAAAAGTCATTCTTGGTCACACCCGACGAGTGACGTTCAAGCTCCATGAGGGCGGGCGATGGTGGATCTCTCGGTTCCTTCTCGAAATGATCCGAAACATCGCACAGGAAAGCAAGTCTCTTCTTGGGCGACCAGAAGAAAGGGTGAGCCATGATATCCTTGGCGGTTGGGCGCATCTTTGGGTCGGCTTGAAGCATTGACTCGATGAGATCCTTAGCCTCAAAGGCAAAGTCGCCCAGGGAGTCAAGGAGATTGAGATTGTAGTTGCCTTTGCGGATATTGACTTCCCGCATGTATCGATCGCCACAGTCAAAGGGATGCGAACCGTTTGTCAAGACGTAGAAAAAGACCAAGCCAAGCGAGAAAATATCGATGGCCCGTGTAGCCCGTCGGTTGTTGGGCATCAGGCCGTCTCCCACTAGAACCGAGCCAGAACCGCTCTGTGTACTCAGATCGTTCATGACGTTGCCTCGGGCATCATCATCAAGTAGGAGTTCAGGGGCGCGCCAGCCAGACGTTCCAGCTGCTCGGCCAGTGGTCGCACCGAAAGAAGACTGGCCTCCTTCAAGCTTCTTGCAGAGTCCAAAATCAGACACCAACATCCTTGGCTTGCCGTCCTTCGCCATGTTGACCAGGATGTTCTGTGGCTTGAGGTCTCGGTGGACGATTCGAAGTTCATGCAGATGGCTGATACCATTCGTAATCTGATAGAGGATGTTGGGAAGATCACGTCCTCCAGCGATGGCAAGGTCTCGGAAGTAATTGGGCTTCTCCACGACGTCGGCCAGCGAGGCAGCACAGCGTTCCAGTGCGATGTAGAGAAATCCATCTCGTGACTGTTGAGCGTAGTATCGGATGACTAGCTTTGTTAGCAGTTGCGCTGAAAGACAACGTATGCAACCTACCATTTGGATGGTCGTCACTCTCCCTAAGAAGTTTCGTCTCTTGAGAAGCAATGTCGAAGAACTGGATCAACATGCGCTTGACAGCCACCTCACGGCCGTCATACTTGCCAGCAAAGACCAGAGTTCCATTACTACCCGTGCCTAGCTGCTCATCCATGTCGACCTCGATGCTACCCAGACGAATGATGGAGCCTGTGACGGACTGCATGTCATTGGCGACAGTCATGACATCAGGCTCGAGGCTGGGACGATCACCCAGTTTCTTGGCGTTCTTGACGGCATCCTCAACAGTCCCTGGGCCAGGATCGTCATCACGGGACTGTGATGCCTCAGCAGCACGACCACCCTTGCGGTGCTTGACCCCTCCGCGTCGTCCCCTATGGGCCTTCTTCTTTTTCTCACCTGGTCGATTCTGATTGCCATCGGGTTGTTCGCTCTGGGTTTTGTTCGCGGCCGAGGCCTGAGCCTCGTCTCGGGGTCCGTCCGCCTTGGCGGATCCCTTAGTGGGAGACTCAACTTTGGGTTCAGCCTTGTGCTTGTGAGGCCTGGGCGTCGCCTCCCTGTCTGTCAAGTCCACGTCGGCCACAGGGGTCGATGGGAGATCCTTGTCCAGATCCGGAACTTTTCGATGTTCAGAGTCAGGGATGGGGGGGAGATTCGCCTTGTCCTTCGCCTGCGTCTTGCCCTCTTCCTCTGGCTTCTTGGGCTGTTCGAGCACCTTCTCCTTAACAACAAGCCTCCTTCGATTGACAACAGCCTCAGATTCGCTCTCACTGCCTTGAGTTTCGTCACCATCATCAGAGATTCCATCTTTTCCGAACTGTAGATTGTGGAGACCCTTGAGCCTGATCTGGCGGTAGGCCCGGCGAAGGCTGCTTTGCTTGTAGAACAGAGTAAACAAGAAGATGGGGATCAAGATGGGGTTGCTGACAAACTCGATGACGCTATCAGCGGCCTTCTGGGGAAGGGACTTGACCTTCTTGAAAATGGTAGGCTCGTCTGATATGACATCTGCTTGAGGAATTCGGGAATCGTTGTCCGTCTCCTCGTGGGTGTCGGGCTCCTCATATGCCGCGGGAGATCCAGCAGGGAGGCTGCGTAGGTGTTGTTTGCCGCCCTTGTTGCTGTTGAGAAAGTGCGTGCCCACCAAAGCCTTAGATAGTCGAGTTTGATTGATCGTGTCCCAAGCAGGGGCAATTTCCAACCAGTCAGGGCTGGAAATTTGAGCAATAGGGGCATTGACAATGAGAGGGTATGATCGACCAGACATTGCGTACCAACTTCCGGACCGAGTCTGGTTCAGGAAGATGCTGTTGCTCCGAATTCGTGCACTGATTTCATCTTGCGCGGGCATGGGTGGCTGAGGAAGAACAATCAAATCTGGATTGCTCTCAATGTTTGCATCCCAAGGCCGACAGACATCAAAGACGCGAGCGACAGGTGCAGCAAAGGTCTCGCTAAACACAGGTTCGGGCTTTCCGGATCGTGCATAATTAAAGGCGTAGACCTTGCCGTCGTGCTGGCTGGTGATGTACTTGCTGTCAAGAGAAGACTGATGCTGCTGGTAAAGGTCGTTGTCATAGTTGTTTGGGCTCCATTCGGAATATTTGAGAGTGGCAATGGGATGGCCATCTCGTCGCTGGATGCCGACAGTGTATTCAGTCCTGCCCAGCGTGATGGTACCAGTAGAGCTACACTCTTCGTCGTCGACGCCGTAAAGGGTATTGGGTCGCAGGCAGCTCTCAGCCTCGTTGACATGAGAACCTGTGGAACCAAACCACTTTAGTACCCTTCCACTGGCTGCGTCGAGGGTGATCATGGTTGTTTTCTTGTCGCCCGTGTAGACCACGGGAGGGTTCTCGTTGGCGTATGGGGCTAGCTCTTCGACGAGCTTCTTCATGGTGAAGCCTGTTCGGACAAGGCCTGCATTGGAGTCGGGAATCCACATGTAAATCCCACCATCACGGTTCGGCTCGACGGCCCAGACGTAATGATCAACGGGGTGGAAGCTTTCGTCGAGGATGGATTGATCGGCGCGGTGATGGGTTGTCTCGACCATGGGCTGGTCAACTTCGAGGTGCCAGCGTTCCTTTCCGGTTCGTCTGTCGCTGGCATACAAATCTCCATCGACGGTCGCCAGAAGAACAAAGTCCTCCGCTTCCCAGTCCTTCAGACTCCGCGCAGACTGCGGCGACGTCAGCCCGGAAGCAGGAACGCTTCGGGGCCGAAGATGTCGTGAAGGGTGTGGTGCTCGTACGGCCTCAGCCGGAGCCAAAGTTGCGAGGGCGCTCGCATCGTCAGGGATAATAATGTTTTGGTATTCATTCTTTCGGTTCTTGCGCTTCGAGGGGTTCGGGTTCTGCTGAGGCGGGCGCTCCTTTAGAGTCGATGCTCGCTTGATGTTTTCGGCCGTCTCGTACGCGGCCTCGGCGGCGTCGATGGGCGTGGCAGCCCACTGATGAACTGCGGCATCGTCGGCTAGTTGTTGGCTGCTGCCTCCAGGGCGCTGCAGCGGTTGTAGGGCTGGATCGGCGGCTGGCCGGTGCTGCTGCTGGGCATCGACAAGCTGGATCCAGGGGAGAAGGATGATGGCAAAGGCGATAAGGAGTTTCTGTTGCTGGGAGGGCCGACGTCCCTCGCCGGGAGGTCGTCGCAGCATTTTCATCGGGGTCGGCGGTGTTGGAGTTCACATGGAACCCACGGTCGCGTTTGGCGGATTTAGGGCGGTGGCCTTCGTGAAGTGGCAATGGTCATGCCAGGTACGATGCAACAAGACGATGGGACGAGATGTCGAGATTTCTCAGTTGTAATATGGATGCAGAATGAAGTCACACCACACTCTTGGACCCAAGAGGGAAAACCGTTGCGGAGTCGGGATCGGAATCGGCGGTAAAAGAGGGGCGGTGAACCGAAGTCGACTCGGAGACTCGCTCGTCTGGAAGGTCAAGATAAATATCGATTCTAATGTCGATGAAAAGAGAATCGTAGTTGAAGGAGAAGAAATGAAATGGCGTAGTTTGAAGGGATCGGTGATGGTGGAGGAACTGGATGGGAGGTTGGGCAGGGAGGTTCGTAACGCTCCTTCCTTGCCCTGCGGCGATTGATTTGCTGACACCACTTGCTCCGGGGGGGTCAGGCACGTTGAGTGAGCGTGGAGCGGGCAGGGGCGACTCATGGATGGCAGAAGGGGAGCATTGTGGCTTGGGTGAGGTATGTGGACTGTGCGAATGTCAATACATTACTGTGGGTGTCTGGAATCCATCGAGGGAGACATGTGCAGTTAAAGGGGGCCATAATCGTGCTCTTTGTTGGATAATGTGAACAAGCCTCCTCTCCTGTCTGAAATATGCGGTTGGGTGCTTGAGACATGGACGCGTAGGGGGCATTTCCCTTGCATTTTGAATGACGGGGCGACTGAGGCGAGAATATGGTGTTTCAGCACGCAATCGAGACCCAGTAGCAAGTGCAATTTTTTAATAATTTTTTTCACACAACCATGGCAAGCCCTAGGTATCTGTAGAAGGGTGGGCAATGCCAGAGACCTAAGCTCAAGTGATTATTGCAGTTACTGTTCTTTCTTTTATCTAAGAGCTCTTGAGCTGTATAATCGCTTGATAATGCTGACTTGGATGACCCGCACTGTATCTGTGCTGGAGTGTGAGTGGTCTCCCCTCAGGATCTGCTCACCCACATCCCACAGCTGGGGTGACAAAATCAAGTGGCCCGAATTGGCTTGGCACAATCCACCTTTGTGGCCCATTGAGCTGCGTATTAAACCTTTAGCTATCGCCTTTTTCTAAAATCGGGACGCAATTTAAGGTAGTCTATCTATTACATATTTATAGGCAATAGCAAGGGAAAGTATTTGCATTTCCCTCATACTCTCTTTGAAGCTCCATACTCTGTATCAGGTTCAGGAGTGCTGTTTCTCGATTCGAGACTACGTTTTTGTTTTTGTGAACTCGCTTACGGCCGCACGTACCCCAGATCTCGTTGGTCCGTGCGTTTAAGTCCCTTAAAGGGACGGAAGTGGTGCGGCCGAGCCCGGCGCTAAACCTCCGTCAGTGTAGGGTAAACAGACGCGATCACAACGTCAGTCACCTCGAGTAAAGAAACCTGCTTTTTATCGCGTAAAGAGTCTTAATTCATGTCTTGCCTCGAATATATAATAGAGGGGGCTGCGTCTGAGTCTGCCCATTTCTTCATAATGTGGTATTTTAATTTACGAGGAATGGAATTCCTCGTGTAAAGGTAGGGCACGAGTCTCCTGAGGGCGTGATCTGTGTCAACCCTGCGTCCAAGCCACGTACGATGCAATGTCCGAGGACGCGTAGAGTACCCAGGATCTAAGTACGACCAACACGGTGACGCCAATAATCGGGTGGCGATAGTCAGGTGCAGCCCATCGATGACCTCAGTCCAAGGGGATAGGAATGTCGACTGGTATGGCTCTACGACCGGCCCAGCGGACCTTGATCTTTCTGATAGCTTCGTCAAAAGTCACTATTCTCCTTTAATATCTTGTCTCGACAGTTGGGGGGCGTAGTCCGCCAGTCCTTCGACAAACCTGGTCAAGGCTGGTTTAAGTCGTGTGAAGCAATCCTCAAAGTAGCCATTAAAGCCACCACTCTCTATGCTCCGTGGCTTATTACTGATCAATGTGACCACGAGGAGCAAATTGCCGGTGTTCAAACTGCCATAAAACGTAAGCTTGGCTACCCTTTTAGGGTGTAATGCTTCTTTTCACGTATTAGGCGAAACGTTGAGCAAATTTCCTTTTGGTCTTTAACATCAAATGGTTCCTGAGGTAGGGATTTGACTTCATCATTGATCTTCTCAACCCCCTCGATCGTAGCCCGACAGCTAAGGTATGTGTCCTGGGCAGGATATTAGCTTGGCCGTCGACATCAACTTCAAATACAATGCACATACCCCAAGAATGAAGTGCTTTCTGTTGAAATCAGTACCGATTTCTTTAGCGTGCGAGTGCGTATCAGCGGACAGCTTGCCGACGTCCTTCATAGAGTTTAAAACGTCCTCGGGAGTAGCCGCATCATTCGACGCAGCAAGGGCTTGAGGTATCGCGATGACTGAGGCCAATGCAAGCAACACAGGACGCATGATCATTGTTGGAGGGAACCTGAAGCTTAGACGTGGATATGGACCAATCTTGACAAGTGCTTCCATCAACGACGTGCGCCAGTGACCGCCTTCTATGCCCTAAAGGTTCATTATGCCGTCCTGCAATGCATCGGTCCGATGATGGAGAATGTGTCTTGCGGTCTCACTATAGAAATGGCCGAGACGGGAGCGGGTTGGCGGGTTGATCTGATCAATGTGTCTCTAAGAAGCGCCTTTTAATAAACGAAGTGACGTTTGGCACTGCGAGACGGACGGGACAGACACATCCAAGCACAAGATGGCATGGATGTCATGGATGGTTCTGGAAGCGTGTGTCGGTGAGAGTTAATACCCACGGGTACAAGTTATTCAACCACGACAAAAGCAAAGCATGGTCCCATCATGATATACGACAAGTATGTAATATGTACAGTATCTATGGCATGGTATATCTACACCTGAAGAATGCAATCATACAGCAAGAGCTCTACTTGCGGCAGAGACGGCCAGTCTGGAGAGTCAACCAGCCGCTTAGCGTCTCGAGGAGATCACCGTACAGCAGACCATCCAGCAGACCAGGGACTTGGACAATCTCCCAGTCTTCGCTACCAACAGCAGTGGGAGCGTAAAAGACGCCCCAAGGGTCCAACTTCTTCTTGAGAGCGTACAGTCTCTTGTAGTTTTCGCTGCCGTAGAAAGCCTGGCCAAAGTTGGGCTCCATCACGTCGCCCTCGTTTCCGTAGCCGCCAGAGCCGGGGGTCACCTCACGGAGGCGCTCCATCCAGTCGTTGGTGATCTTCTTATTAGTGGCGAGGATTTCGGCCGGGCTGCTATCAGGCGACCATCCAGCACCGACAATAGCGAACATGGACGCGTCTCGCCATGCAGGGTTGAGGGCGCTTGAGGCGACGCTCTTAGGAGCTGCGCCGTTGATGTTGTACTGGATAAGAACGGATCCATCCTCGACGATAGACTGGACCGTATCCATGGTCTTGTTAAGAAGCTCGATATCCTCAAAGTTCTTGCGGGGAATAAGACGAGAGGCAGTTCGGACGGTGGAGGCACCGACAGACTCAGTAGGGAAATGGTTCTTCCAAGTGTCGTAGAAGTTGTCGTGGGTGAACCACTCAGGCTCAATCTCGAAGCCAATCTCCTTCCACTCCTTGAAAAGGGGGCTAACCATGGCCTTGAACTCGGGCAGCTCCATCCCGGGGACGAGCCAGGGCTTCATGCTCCACAGGTACTTTCCGGGGCCAGCAGAGAAGAGGGTTGAGTAGCCGTAAGTGTGGTTGTCGTTGTACTCGGGGAACTTGGCCCAGTAGATGCGCATGGCCTCCCAGAAGAGATCCTTGCTGATGCCAGCCTCTTCGCTGGAGAGACTCCAAGTGACACCGGAGAAGGTCATCTTGGGCCAGACGCGGACAGTCAGAGAGGTGACGACGCCAAAGGTGGCTAAAGATGTTAGCACTCATTGATGTTTCGGTTGTGGAAGGGGTCAACTTACCACCACCACCGCCACGGACGGCCCAGAAGATCTCAGCGTTATCCTTCTCGTTCGCAGTGATGAAGCGACCATCAGGGGTGACAATATCAACGCTGAGGACCTGGTCGGATCCTAGACCGGCAATAGGGGACATGGGAGAATGACCACCCATGGCAGTAAAGCCGCCAGCAACACCGACAGTCTGTCATGTCTCATTAGTTACACATTTTGCAAAGAAAGGAGCGGTGTACTCACCCTGCACTCGCCACCGACGGCAGTGTACCCATACTTGTTGGCTGCTTCGTAAAGCTCAAACACCTGAACACCAGCACCGACCTTGAGAGCAGGACCAGAGTAGGAGCCGGCAGACTTGTAGTCCTTGAGCAGCTCAATCTTCTTGAGGTGATGAGTCCAGATGTTCAGGGATCCGGCGCCGGTCGACTTGCCGAGGAAGTCGTGGCCAGTGTTGCGGATGACCAGACGGAGGTTCAGGCTGCGGGCAAAGTTGACGGCGAGCTGGATCTGGGAGACGCTGGTGGCCTTGACAGAGTAAACGGGGAGACCGCCGAGCTGGCACGTGGCTCCCTCCTTTCCAGCGTCCTGGGGGAGACAGGCGTTGCCCTCGTAGAGGGGATACATGTTGGCGGTGGGATCCTCATCACTGGATATCACTGTAAGACACTCCTCAATAAACAATAACAGTTAAACATACTGAGTGTCCGAGTTGGTCCAGTTGTCCACGATGCGCGAGCACTCGTCGGCATCATAATGCTCGCCAGGGAAACATACAGCACCAAAGGGAACCGTCTTGATAAGGGCGCCGCCGGTAAGTAGGTCAAAGACCTTCCACACGAGCTTGCCAGGCCACAGCAGGTCACCAGGCATGGACTTGCACTTGGCCAAGGCCGAGAGGGCCCGCTTGTCGAGAGCCTCGCTCTCATCAGCAAACTGGAACAGCTCGATATGGTCCAGTTCCAACTCAGTTAGGTTGGCCAGCACTGCGTCGGTCAACTGCAGTTCACCACTAACTGCCTCAGCAGCAGGAGCAACTGTTACGTCATTTGCGGCTGTGACGGATATTCCGTTAGCAAAGAAAAGTTCAAACAAGAGTAGTGCCGCAAACAAAGGGGTGTGGGGGTAGTTAAGACTTACAAACAACCTCTCCGTCGACCTTGAGTGTCTGGGCACTTACAAGGCCGAAGGAAGCGGCCAGAGCCAGGGCACGAGTGAAAGCAGCCATGGTAAGAGGGTTGTCGATCAGCGAGTGCGATGGAGTGAAGGAGAGAACAGACTTTCGACTGCAGACAGCCGCAGTTTTATGTGGTAGTATCCTACGCCTCGAGGGCCCGAGTATCCGGATATCCCTCCCGCGTCGCAACGACCCGAAGAGGTCGGTTGGAGAGCCGCAGGAAGAATCGAACCATCAAGGAACGGTGGATTGCTACCTCGCTTCCATCCTGCGGGACCTTGAACTGTTGGTCCTCCGTTCACGACATTGTAAGTTGACGGGATCCATGCTTTACCAGTCAATGTTGGTCCATGAGTGTCTGTAGGCGACTGGTCCACCCTGCTAGATAGCCGGGGGAGATGGTTCTGAACTAGGAAGTGATCGACGACTTTACTTGACGGGTCCCATCCGTGCCTGTTTAGCCATGTGATCCGCGGAATAATAGAAGGAAGTTACCGTCGACCAGCAAGGTATCACAGCCAGTCCTTGTCCTCAGATCATCAGGCACCTGGGAACCAACACGAAAACCGGGGACAGGGCGGAAATGCCCCCTCGATCCGGCGAGGTAAGCCCTAACAAAAGGGTTCGTTGGTCTTGGCTTGCTAAGATGTGTCTGGGAAGAGGCCTTTGATCCTTGCTCGCAAGTGATCGGAGTGAAATCGATTAATTACCGACCCCATGCTCATGCATATGGTCTTCGAGAAGGGGGACGGTGTCGTTTCAAGTTGCGTCCTTGGCTATAAGCGGAATGTCTTCCGTCGACTGGATAGCTGAAGATGAGCCTCGTAAACTGGCGAGTGCAAAAAGAATGTCGATCAATGTTGTCGCGTGAAGTAGTGGTTAGGTTGGTATATGCATCTAAGTTGAGATATGCCACTACCCCGGGATGCCGTTAGAGTAAAGTTTAGGCTTCTAGACGATCCCGAGCTCTAGTTCTCCCGCTCGAAGATCTAATTACCCCGAGCGTGTGCTCCCCTTCTAAGCGGGAAACGGGACGAACCAAGGATAAATCGTTCCGACGAGGGAACCTGGGGGCTTATTCAACATTACATACAAGAAAGCCTGATGAAGGGTTTGGTCTTTAACCAACAGTCACCAGCATAGCAAAGACCACTCTGTGGTCAAAGACCTGGCGGAAGAGGTTGACCGGCAGTAGTAGTGTAACTCCATCAGGGAACCCTGGAGCCCGTCACTTTTTAGTGCAACATCATGTCGGCTGAATCGAGACTCCGCCTGGGAGTGGGAAATCTGCTCAGTAACCGAAAAAGCCGACATGAGTTGTTTAGAGAATCTTCCCAGAGCGGATAGCAATGCGGGCCGCTGCGAGACGAGATGAGGGAAGATCCCCTAGTATGACAAGGAGGTATCACACCTAAAAGAGGATAGCAAACCGCTCGCGGCACTCGGGGATATTCTTAGTGCGGCATATATGTGATTCCGCATACCCCAGCCTCACTTCATAGATACCCGATGGCACTTGGGCGGAGTAAACTCCGATACCGCCTGATCTTATACCACCACCCCAGTCTATCCAAAAGGATCGTATTTCTCTAGGGGCTCCGCCGTTGACACACACATACTTGATGGTCAGCCGCAGACCAGGCACCGGGTGCTCGGGCTCTGTTGGTTGTTAGTGTTAGTTCGTGTTGGTAATAACCCACATGGTGTTCTCTCTGTCTGAGGTTTGACAGCGGCCTTCTGGAAGGATGGCTGATGGTGGCGCCACTCCAGCTTACCACACCAACAGACGCGCGAATTATACAGAGGACTTTAAGAGTATACAAGACACATGAAACTAGCTTGAAAATCTTTGCTTAACATAGAATAAAAATGACGAGTTGAGATAACTGGAGAAAAGAGTCGAGCGGAAGAAATCCACCGCAGTTCCGTCGTCCCGGCTCTCATTGCAGGACAAACCAGGAGCAGGGAACCAACAAAGGAGGACCCAGATGGCATCAGGCATGTAGTGAAACATGGATACAGTCGATCCCTTCCTAAAAAGCGTAACCGACCACAGAATCACAGCTGTAAGCCATGGCCTCTGCGTCCAACTCGCGTGGGCATGTAGACTCTGCAGGGGAAGGGATCAGGACCTCTTTCCGCGACCAGCTGGAAAAGGGAAGCGAGCAGCGAGGGGGGGCAAGACTGCAGAATCTAATCTAGATGTACCGCAAATCAGGAACCTTGCTTCCCTTTCGCCTCTGGCGGCTCGTTCGTGTAGGTGATCCAGACTCTCTCGACGCACATGCGGTAGCTGGGATGACGGCCCAGGGGCTCCGAGGGAAAAGGTTGGTTGCCCTACTGGAGTATTGTGTGCGAAAACAGAGTAGAGTTCGTTACAAAAGAAAGTGGCTTGCAGCAACATCGTCCCATTCTCTTTGATCCTACTGTTGGTGCTTGATGGTGTTTGTTGAGACTGGGGACGGAATCCTACTTTTGGCCACGACCATCCCCGACGTCTCGTACTTTCTTTTTGTGTGTTTTTATTCTCTCTCTTCGAGGCAGATTCATTGTAAACAGAGGCGTCACTTCTCTTGATGGCGATCCTCTTTGCTCGAAGACCCCCTCACGGGGATGTTACTCAACTCCCCACGACGCCTCGTCAGAGCGCGGTCGTGGTTCTCACATTCTTATTCCCAGCCATCTCCCTGGTGATCTTTTCCCTGAGAGCGTATGGAAGACTCAAAACTCGTCAGTGGGGCATTGGTAAGTAAAAAGAGATCTTCCCTGGGATTGCATTGAAGACATCGTGGGAATCCTCAGGGGGGGAGAAAGCAAACGAGAGACTGATCGGCGGTATAGATGACTACCTCTGTGGATTTGCAACGGTAAGCTCCTGAAAAAAAAAAGATCTTCGCAGACATGGGGGTCAAGATCTCTAACATCACAATCAGCTATTGGCGTTGGTCATGATGGGCCCGACTTATATGTGTATGTCAAGCATTGCCGAATGTAACTGCACGACCCCCCCGACTGACGATCACCAGATATCAAGCTTTCGTTTGTCGGATTCCACAACTACGAGGTTCCTCAGCCTTACGATCCTGCACCGGGTTTATGGTGGTTCTACGTGGCCCAGATGATCTACAACCCCATCCTGGCCTTTGTAAAGGCGTCCGTCCTGCTCTTTCTCCTAAGATTGGGCGGTCAGAAAAAGGCCGTGAGATGGAGTATCCATGGTTTGAACATTTTCAACCTCCTGCATGCTATTTCCGTCTTCTTTGTGGCACTTCTTCAGTGTCTGCCGATCGAGGCAAACTGGGATTTTGCTGTCAAAGCCAATGCTGTTTGTGTCGCAAGGGAGTTCCACGTAATCGCGAGTATCCTAACAATCTTGACCGACTTTCTTGTTCTGGGTATTCCCTTTTGGATTTTCCTTGGGTTGAAGATGCCCATGGGGACAAAGGTCGCATTGATCGGCGTCTTTATGGTTGGTCTTGTGTAAGTTGCACTCAATTTGGCCCAGCAGTTCTCAAACTCTGGTATTGACGGCTTCTAGCGTTGTAATCGTTGCCCTTATTCGTCTTGTCGAGATCTGCAAGATCTACTACGCCTCGAAACCGACCGACGACTTCTTCTACTCCATAACAATCGTATACTCGACCATCGAAGTCAACCTTGCAATCATCTCCGCTTCCGTCCCTGCCCTACGATATTTAGTCCGCAACTGGTTCCCCCAACTCTTTGGGAGCTCAGCCAAGGGCAAATACGATACGAGCGGACAGATGTACTACGGTCAAGCCTCGCGCACCGGAGCTCGCACGGCGGATCACATTGGACTTAAGGATATACGTGGTTCGCGCCATCATACTGAGATTCGAAGCGAGTCCCCGACTGGATCTGAGGAGGAGATTATGACGTATAACGGAATTATTCGGACCATGGATGTTCATCAGTCTTATTCTCAGGCTGGTCCTACAACTACCAATTCGCGAGACTCGGGCAGTTTTAACATGAAGCAGCCGGTCACGACACAGTCGAGCAATTTATAAATCGTGTAATATCTGTCAAAAGAAATATATGGGAATTCAGTTCCAGCGGGTTTTGATTCCCGAACTTCTATCAACTCTTAGACCATTTTTATTAGTAGTGAGGAGAGTCTTGTCAGCACCCGAGCGAGGGAACTTATTCATGTCGCCTTTTTTCTCGAGAAAAACAGTCATCACAAAGCTTATGAGCCTGGCTTGAAGAAAATTCTTGGCAATAGGCCCAAAATCCGAAATTCGGGCATCATTGGAAGCAAACTTGGGATTTTGGGTGTGTAGATCCGGGCAAACGTCGAAGCGGCGTTACTTTTCCACACCTGAGTCGCGCCTTTCATGGTCTGAAGCTCCTGGGCATGGAAAGTGCCTTTTCCTACCACGACGACAGAGAGTTCATAGTACTAGTGCTGGCTGATCCACCTAATGTTGCGACAATATGCGTGGCTGGATCTTCTTCTCGATGAACTTGATGGTGAGTAGGTTTGTGCTAGGCATCTCTCCACCATCTCTTGGCCCAACTGGCTCCCGCGGGACCGTTCCCTCTCAAAAAGCAAACAAAGGCCTCTCTTTGCCGCCATAGAGATGTTTCCAGCCTACTCACCCAGGCCGTTGCCCTGGCACCAAAGGGAGATGGTCTTCTTGAGATCCTTTGACAGCACATGGGTCACTAGCCCTTCAAGCCTCACTGGTTGATGCTAGGCGTTCGGGCCTGGTGAACAAGCTCCCCAGCGTGCTCGAGTGCTTCAGCCCTGGTGACGGACCAGGTGAAAACCTCCCTAATGGATCAATTTTCAACTTCAACTGACTCTGTCGTCTGACGATCATGTTGTCCTTTCTTACTGGGCAGGGGAGGAGTCTGTGGATGCTGGACTTGGGTGACCGTACACATGAAACTTACAAGGCGTCGATATTGGTGGAGGATATCTGGGCTGGAATTCTCCAGGCCAGTCTCGTTGATCGAATCTTTCTATAGAACACATCGGCGCTAGTAGAAATCATTTATTGTCTTGGAACAGACCCTTCTTTGGATTTCTAGACTGATCTATATTAGAATGCAGTCGACAGGTACTTCCCCAATCGTCGTGAACTCTGCGCCATAGAAGGAATTTCTCGTCGCTCTAGGGGTCGGTGTCAAAGAAGGCTACCTTGAGCCCATTATGCCCCATCACGACCCCGACAGATTTATCAGACCAACAGACGGAGCGGATGACATGTATATTTGCGCCATCCTCAGACAGCAACGTCTTTCAGGCTTGAATGATATTTATTTCTGCCCAAGTTGGCTGTTTACAGACGTATCATAGGGCACTACCCTTTCGTCTCAGGCTCAACAACCACCTCTAGGGCTGAGCTGGTTCTGCCGCTAAGTACAACTCTACTCCTTTTTCTGGGTTGCTTAGTCTATTCTTTGGGTATGGGACAAAATTGAAAAATATTTCGGCATCCTCAACCTAGCAAGAACCAAGTTCCGGAACAGGACCGTCCTTGCACAACCAACCAGCCATGGGAGCGTCGAGGCACAAGATGAACACAACATCGCCTCAAGTCTATACTTCATATCATGCTATCAGATGCTTGTCCATAGTGTAGACAACCATTGCCACTCTCCCTTAAAGCGGACCAACATGTATTGACTCCGTGGAATGCTTTTCGATCGTCCAAAACCGGACCTATCCTTGTGAACGTGACAAAGAATTTCATTACGTGACCCCTCGCCCTGACCAGTTTTCTACCGAGATACAAGCAAATCACTCCCTTGCAAAATCCTGCAAAGAAAGAGAAGATCCCTAACCGACAACCTCCTCGCTCTCCTCGAGCACCTCCTCCACAATCTCTTCGATCACCCGATCCGCCTCCGATGTCGTACCCTCCAGGCTCTTTGTGTAAGCCTCTAGCAGAGGAGCATGGGGATCCTTTGGTAGGCCAAGCACCTCACGCTCTTCCAATGTGTCGGCCTCAACCTCCTCGCGCCAAGCGTGCCACTCCTGGAGCATGGTACGGCGGGCCTCCACCACAGCCAAGTCGGCAGACGCACCGCGGTCAGCATCTTCTTGCTCAAAGACGCGGCTGTACTCTCGGAGGTTCTTGCGGACGGCCTTCTGCTCCTCCTTGGTAAGCATGGTCGCCGGCCGGGGGCGCCACGAGAACTGCTTGAACTTCTCAAGGGGCTCTTCTCGCAAAGCCTCGCCCTTGAAATCGTAGATGTGATAGCCGTTTTCCATCTGAAATACGTTAGCATACTGCTCGTCATCATAGAAAGGTGAACCTGTCTTACCGAGTGCTTCCAGGCAGAAGCCCAGGTGGCGACGAATCGACCTGAAGGGTCCCACTCGACGTCTGTCACACCGTAGTGGTCGGCGGTGTTCATGTGCTGGAGGTTGGCGGTGAGGTCCTTCTCGGCCTCGGGCTTCTCGCCCTCAAAGTCGAGATCGAAAAAGTCAAGGTCGGAGCTCTGCTGGTTCGCAATGGTGGCAATAACAACAAAGCGACCTCGAGGTGACCAGTAGATGGCATTGCTGTTCTTCTTGTCAAGCGTTCGGAGGTGCTTGAAGTTGCCCACATGCTGACCCTTGGCCTTCTCGGGGCAAAAGAAGGAAACAGCAGTCTTGGGAGGGACGGCGGTGACACCCACGGGCTCGGTTGTGGTGATGATGGAGAAGCGGTCACCCTTGGGCTCCCAAGCAAAGTTAATGACGGTGTCCTTGATGGTGTCGACAACCTCAACGGGGACACCCTTCTCCTTGACACGGAAGATCTCAAGAGTGGTGGCCTGAGACTTCTTGGACTTGGAGTGTCGGTCGACCTTGACACAGAGGTAGGCGGCCTCGGATTGCCAGTGAAGCTTGGCGTCACTGACACTGAATAGGTTGAGGGATCGGACGACCTGTTTTGAGGGAATGCTCATCAATCCGACCTTGGCGGGGTTGCTGCCAATCTCGGGTGTCCAGTAGCAGAACAGCTGCTCGTAAGTCTTGACGCCGTCGCGCTTGGGAGTCGAGGGGGCCCAGTCAAAGTCCATAACACCCTCAATCTTGATCGAGGTCTTGTCGAGGAGGTTCATGCGGGGGAGCTCGTAGACGGAGATGGACTGGCCCTGGGTCAACCGGGCGACATACTTGTCATCGGCGGACCACTTGAAAGCAGGCCACTGCATCTTGGGTGGCGGCTTACCCTCCTCGCTCTTGGGGGCATCGAGGTTGGCAAAGGATCGGAGAGGCGTAGCAGTCGCAATATCCCAGATGACATAGTTCTTGCCATGGTCGTCAACCGAAAGTGCGGGGTGGCCTTCATCAGGAATCGAGATAGGGCGGTTAGACCAGGTCACGATGTACTTCTCACCGGGAGAGAAGGCGACGAGGTTGACGAAAGGGTGGGCAAATCGGGCTTGTCGAGACCAAGACTGTCCGCCCCAGAGCTGAACACCCTGAGCGTGGACAGAGGTCAGGTAGGTACCGAGAGGAGACCATTGAACAAAGGTCTCAGTCCAGTGTTGTCGCTCGACGATGTTCTCTGGCTGGTCCTTCTCGTTGTTCCAGTAGACACCGACGCTCTCGCCCTTGTACATAACAAACTGATCACGGCCTCGGCCGGAAGGATCCTTGAGGAACCATCGGAGATGCTCCTTCTCGGTGAACTCGTCAATGTGGGGGGGTTGGTAGGTCTCGTCAACTCGGCCTTCTCGTCCATATCGCTCGATGTCGGTGAACTTGTTGACGCGCAGAGTGTGCTTCTTATCCAGGGGGACCAGGTCGAGCTGGCGAGTGGCGGCGGCAGCCTCAGCGGGCGAAGAGTACTCAACAAAAGCAAACCTTGACAGAGGGTCAGCATCAAGTCGTCGACCAGCGTCCAGCCAGAACCAAAACCACCTACCGAAGAGACTTTCCGTTGTCGCCCATGGGCATGTGAACCAGATCCTCCCGTGTCTTGCCAACTGTGTTGAGCTTCTTCAACAAGAACTTGACGAGCTTGGGCTTCTGATCCTCCGTGACCTCGGGAAGGCCGTCGATCACGACGAAGCTGTCGTAGCCCTGCTCCAGCTGCACCTCAAATCTCTCTCGCAGATCGGAAATATCAATGTCATCCTCGTTGAACTCGTCATCGTCAAGATCGGCATCGCGGAGGTGGTCGAAGGAGGGCGCCATGATGGGCGATTTTGGTGGGTTGTTGGAGGGGTGCAAGAAAAAAAAAATGCCCCGCTCTCAGTGTTTTTCGAGGTTTTTGGAGGGTTCGGGCGCCGGGCACGAGGAGAGCAGCAAGACCTATCTGCGCGCGGGAGATATGGCCTTAAAAAGACACGCAGGGTATAAGTTTGACCGCGGAGAGCGTCGCTCGGGAACGTGCGGAGTCTTGATGTTGCGGGTGCCAACCTGGTGCAGCATAAATTTGGTGTTCGTTTCTTCCCACAAAGTGTGCGCCGTCGAAGAAGCGATCTTCCTCCGCCGACGATACTCCGACCGCGGGGCAAGTCACGTGGGGGTTCGAGTGGCCCCCCCCCCTTGGTTGGAGGGGCTTGGTGTTTCCATGCCCGCCCATGCTTAGCTGGGAGCTCCAGATAAAAAAAAGGCTGCAACGTCTACCCCAAGGCTGAAGCATTCGACGTTGACGACGACGACAACCCATTTACGTTCCTGACAGGTTTCGCCGTGTGTATAGTCGGATTGCCTGCCCGTCATGGTTAGTATCCATCTTGTCCGCTTGAAAGCTTCGTGAGGTGAACGAGCGTCATGTGCTAACATGCCCCTCCTAGTCTTTCCAACCAACCCAGATTTTTGAGGAGGGCACCACTGAGGAGAAGGGCGAGAATGCGCGTCTCGCTGCCTTTGTGGGCGCCATCGCCGTCGGTGATCTTGTGAAGAGCACTCTTGGTCCCAAGGGTATGGACAAGATCCTTCAGTCAGCGTATGTTGCGCCAACCTTGTGCCTGCACACCCCCTTTTGACACCATGTTAGCTCCACCGCCGAAATCATGGTCACCAACGACGGTGCCACCATCCTCAAGTCGATCGCCCTCGATAACGCCGCCGCAAAGGTTCTGGTCAACATTTCAAAGGTTCAGGATGACGAAGTGGGCGATGGAACCACTTCGGTTGCTGTTCTTGCCGCCGAGTTGCTGAGGGAGGCAGAGAAGCTGGTTGACAAGAAGATCCACCCCCAGACCATCATCGAAGGTTACCGGATAGCCAGCCAGGCGGCGCTCAAGGCGCTCGAGGAGTCGGCAGTCGACCACAGCAAGAGCCCCGAGGCTTTCCGAAACGACCTTCTCGCGATCGCCCGAACAACCCTCAGCTCCAAGGTCCTCGCCCAGGACCGGGATCAGTTCGCCCAGTTGGCTGTCGATGCCGTCCTCCGACTCAAGACCACCGACCTCAACCACATTCAGATCATCAAGAAGAGCGGAGGCAAGCTTAGCGACTCATACCTCGACGAGGGCTTCATCCTGGACAAGAAGATTGGTGTTAACCAGCCCAAGCGGCTGGAGAAGGCCAAGATCCTGGTGGCCAACACCTCCATGGATACCGACAAAGTCAAGATCTTTGGTGCGCGCGTCAAGGTTGGCTCAACGAGCAAGCTGGCCGAGTTGGAAAAGGCCGAGAAGGAGAAGATGAAGGCCAAGGTAGAGAAGATCAAGGCACACGGCATTAACTGCTTCATCAACCGACAACTTATCTACAACTGGCCCGAGCAGCTTTTCACTGATGCCGGTATCATGTCGATCGAGCACGCCGACTTTGATGGTATTGAGCGCCTGGCTCTGGTGACTGGCGGTGAGATCGCCTCGACATTCGACCACCCTGACCAGGTCAAGCTTGGTCACTGCGACGTGATTGAGGAGGTTATCATTGGTGAGGACACTCTTATCAAGTTCTCAGGTGTGTCAGCAGGTGAGGCTTGCACGATCGTGCTTCGAGGTGCCACAGAACAGCTACTCGACGAGGCTGAGCGAAGTCTGCACGATGCCCTGGCCGTCCTGTCTCAGACTGTCAAGGAGCCCCGGACTACTCTGGGTGGTGGCTGTGCTGAGATGCTCATGGCCAAGGCCGTGGAAGGTGCTGCTACCCGTGTCGAGGGCAAGCGACAACTGGCTGTCTCCAGCTTCGCCATCGCTCTGCGACAACTACCTACTATCCTGGCCGACAACGCTGGTCTCGACTCTGGTGACCTTGTCGCTAGATTGCGCAAGGCCCTTTATGATGGTCTCACCACCTACGGTCTTGACTTGATGACCCCTGGTGGCGGTATTGCTGACATGCGGGATCTCGGTGTTATTGAGAGCTACAAGCTGAAGAAGGCAGTGGTGTCCTCGGCCAGCGAGGCTGCAGAGGTAAGATACGGTCACTGTTTATATTTGCGAAGACGATGCTAACAACACCACCCAGCTCCTCCTCCGAGTTGACGATATCATCCGAGCAGCTCCTCGTCGACGAGAACGCATGTAAGGCCATGCTCGAGTAGCTGGCGAGGACGAGTCATATGTGCATGGACCATGATGATCTGTAATGATACCATAGATGCGGCGGCGGCATGGAAATACAAAAAAGGACCATCGTGAGAGAGCGCTTTGCCCTATGATGAGCCTTGCCTTGAATAATCCCTGCCTCTATCTGCCTAATCTGAAGTGACTGTCGAATAATGCTTTTGAACAATGGTATGACGTCTTTGTTCCCGTTTGGGAGGATTATTCTGATATGCCAGTGTCAACAGCTGGCAGCCCCTGATGGTCACCAACCTCACTTTCTTCTCACTTTAATATTCCCGATTGGGTGGTTTATTGGCCTGCTCTCTGTAGTGGATATCTTATTGTTCTTGTTTGTGTCCGTTCATTCACCTGTTGTCCAGCTCAAGGTTTCTTTCTGCCTTAAGGTACGCCATTCACTCGCCTCACCTTTCATCTTCAACATCATCACTTCGTGGCATTCCTGCAACGCATTATCCAGCCATCACTCTCGATAATCTGCGACTTTGCCCCGTTTCTACGTCTTCTCACATCTTCTCACGTCCTCCCACATCTTCAATAATCTTTATACTCGTCCGTTCTCGCCGTTGCGCAAGGCATCAGCCTCAGTCTCCGACCCCTTCGAACCGCGTCTCTTCGCCGCTCTTGAGCGAAAGTGAAGATATCGCAAGTGAAGACATCGCGACGATGGGACAACGAAAGATAACCGACATGTTCTCTTCTTCGCCACCCGACGGGCCTTCGGGCCAGGGGTCGACCACCCGTAACCAGCAGCCAGCAACGTCCTCGCGTATCGGCGCGAATGTATCGCAGCCCAACCCTTCTAGTAAGTGTCCCTCACGGCTCAGATTTCACCTAGCTTTCGACTGACACTGCGCAGAACAAACATTGAACGCCGCAACCCAGCTCACTCCTTCCCGAGCGACTCAGCTGGCTCAGGCTGGCTCCCCCAACACCCCGTTCGGCATCTCATCCAATTCTGGAAGCTCCGAGTCCGATTTCTGCGAGATTCAGCATGTTCAAGCTTCTCCCAGCAGAAAGCGTACGCTCCCTGCGGCGGACCAGCGAGTTCAGCCCAACAAGAAGGCAAAGACCAAGCACACTCCTCAGCCAGACAACAGCTCCGACTGCTTCATTGAAAAGGTCCTTCCTTCGCCAAAGCGACGCCAGCAAACACAACCTCAATCCAACAACAAGAGAAGACGTATCGACCATGCCGGCAACGCTTCGGCCCTTGTCATCGAACAGAACGGCCACGGCCAGGACTCTGAGTGCGAGATTGTCTACGTTAAACCATCTCCCAACCGCCTGTCCTTGACCATGCTCACTTCTACCGACAGTGATGCTGATGATGAGCGCCCAACCGATGCCAAGTCCCGGGTCCTAAGAAAGATTGCGAACCCAAAGACACGCGCTTCTGCACTGAAGCCAGCCGACAACTATCCTACGACGAAGGAATCAGCTGCCACGCCCTCTTCCGTCCCCAGCCAAGTTGATCAGAGCATCGTCATTGATCTCTCCCAGCTGATCACCTCTGATTCCGACTCGTCTGCCGTTGAGACTTCGCGCTCTACAGTTCAGGTCACCCAGGCTCTTCCCGCGCAGGGAGAACCCACTGCCCAGAGCAACCAGCCTGAACAAAGCGCGATCAACCATAGCACCGCGACGGAGCTTGTCCAATCTCCTGAGAACTCCCAGCATCAGCACCAGTCGGGCCCTGAGTCGGAGGACATCATGAGCACGCTGATAGACTATCTTGATGGTCAGCTCGAGGCAATGAAGAAGGACAAGGAACCTTCGCCAAGCTCTGATGATAACGAGCCATCCGTCGCCGCCGCCGCCGCCCCCAAGATTGATCCCCAAGAGGACTCTCGCCCTATCAAGGAGGAGATCGGCTCTGGTGCCGAAGGCTCTGACAATGATTATGATGATGATGAGCAACACGATGACGAGTATGATGAGAACCATGAGGATGGTGATGATCATGAGGATGGCCCTACCCTCATCAAGATGGAGGACGCCGCCGACTCCGATTCTTCTTCTTCCGGGCTCTTCATGTCATCTCCACCTGTTTCATACCAGCTCCCGCCTACTGAGGAAGACTCCCCGAAGTCAGTCAAGAAGGAGCCCGTCACTGAATCCGAAGACGAGTCCAGCACCGGAGGTTTCAATGATGAGACGCTCAACACCTCAGTCTCCAGCTTCAAGGAGCGACTTGCTGCATCGTACAAGCTTCAGCCTGTGTACAGTGGCGACAAGCTCTCCGAGACCAACGAGCCCGGCACTCCTGGGTCTTTCCAGCCTCACCACCGGGACTCACTTGTCGGCCTCAAGAGCATTCTCAAGGGGCCCAAGACGTCTCCAGCGCGCGCCAGTGGTGACGATACCGAGTATCCCTCTTCCCCTAACATCTCGCCACCTTCACGATCCAGACATGTCAGTTCGTCCCCAACTGAGCGCATCCAGGGCAGCAAGAAGCAAGCCAAGGCTCTTCGGCCCTCTGCTCGCAAGGTTTCATAGAATGGAACTCGAACAGGACCAACCCGGCACCGAAAGTCTCCTGTGTCGAAGTTTGCAGCGGTCGCAAACGTTATCAAGAACAAAGTACCCTCGACGGTTTTTGTTCGAGCCAGAAGCTGGCTCCCCCCTCAACCCATCGCCAAGCGAGCCAAGACTCCCTCCCCAAAGCGATCTCGAGGATGGCGATTGCAGAGTGAGTGGGACGGAGTCCCCAGAAAACAACTTGTGCTGACACTGAATCCAGAGAAACAATTGACCCCGTTGGTCCCGATCCCGCCAGCCAGTCTGGAACGTGACAGTGATGATTCATCCTCGGGCCAAGAGACTCCTTCGAAGCCCCCTACCAAGCGACCTACCGCTACAGTGCAACAGCCTACTCAAGCTGTCACACACAAGACATCGAACGTTGAAGCAGCCGGGGACGAGCAGAAGAAGACACCCGAGAAGACTCAGAAGAAGACAGCTGAGAAAAAGCAACTCAAGACGATCACCCACAGCAGCTTGGTCAAACCACCCCGACAGATCAAGCCAGCGATCATCCGAGACGGTGTTTCAGAGCACGCAATCAAGCCAACGGTCGCACGCTTCGAGAAGAAGATGGCCGAAGGCAAAGGGTTCACCTACAACAAAACGGACAAGTCCAACACCAAGTACAACTGGAAGGTCGACTGGGGCACACCTGTTCCTCAGACGGAGCGCATTTCGCGAGCCTTGGCCTTGGAACTGGAGGAACGGGGCGTCAAGACCGATCAGCAATACGCCAACTTTTGGTACAACCTCACGATGAAGTACTCCAAGCTTGCCGGTTCGCCTGTGCCGCTCTTCACTGCCAAGAAGAAGGCCCTCGAGGACGTTGTCGAGGAGGCATTGCAGAACGAGAAGCGCAACAAGAGAAAGGCGCGCAAGGCAGAGAAGAAGAAGAAGAAGCAAGAGGAGCAGAAGGAGCAGCCTCAAGGAATCGAGGCGCTCCTCCTTCAGGGAGCCAACGAGACTGACAAGGAGAGCGACTCGGATGAGTCCGTCGACATGGAGGCTCTCGTCGCCAAGATGAAAGCCGACGAGAAGAAGCAGCGTATGCTGACTGGGGTTGGAACAAGCCTCGGATATCTGAAGAAGTGAACAAGTTTTGGAGGCACAGGGATATGGATCATGTACCAAGTTATCAAAGGATGGATGAAGTCTCCATGGAAGATGTTTTGGAAGGGATGATACATGTGCTGGCCAAGTACACCCTTGCTGGCCAAGGGAACCAAGGTCCTTATATGAGACAGAGGCTCAAGGGCCATTGTTGTTAGTTCGAGTCCATAGGCGCAGAGGCCAGAGGGAGGCTCGTAGGGCTCACAATAAAATGCGATAAAATGGACCCCCGAGATTGCTTGTTTACAATACCAAGTTTCCACCATCAAAGACTTGATCAAGATGGACAATGGACGGCGTGAGGTATGATTGGTCGAGGTTGGTTATTAGCCGCGCATATGCGGCCGAGATTACGAGCGACAGGGGGGCCGGGGATGGTGTTGACACTGTACAAGCCATATTGAAGGCGTAAGCTTACACAGTGAATCTCCAAGAAAGACTGTGTGACCCTCCTGCTTCCCCTGGCATGGCTTGGCCCCCCCGATAAGGTCATGCCACACCACAACCAAGGATGCCACACGGCACAGAACTTGAGCAGCTGCTAGCGGAGATTGTACCTTGGGGGACTTTTGCATGGAGAGAAGAGAATCAATGTTGACAGGACTTTATCAGTACAGAGAAAAAGGAACATGTCGCATCGTCAAAGGCATCATCTGCCAACTCTCTTCTTAATCGCCATTGACTTTGCCGCAAGAAATAATTAAACATCAAGTCTCGTCACCCAATAGGCGGGGACAAGACACACTAACAGTTAGCGCCAAAAAGCCATGCCATCAAAGGCAAGTCACTCCGCATCTATTTTTGTATGCGGAGATACACGCCTTTGATCCTTTTTTCTACCCGCATGCTGCGCTGCGGGTGGGCGTTGGATCAATCACCTCCTTTGCGTTGGCGTGCGTCTCCCGCTTAAGGTCTCCTTTGCGATCGTCATCCACTTCCCGGTTTAAACCTGCCTCTTGCTTGTTGCTTTCGCGGTTTTTCCTTGATCTCGCTCGTTTCATTCTCTTTTTTCTTGGTCATCCTTCTAACTTATTTGCTGACACCAACTCTCGCTTCTTTCTTCACCTCTAACTACTCCGTAAATCCCCTCAAATCACTCTACCTTTTTTGTTTAATCTCCCTCTATTTTGGACACGAAACCTTCGCCCGGCGCCTAATTTAATATCTCCTTATCCCGGCCGGCGACCGCTAGACGCCCTCTGGGGTTGCGAAAAACCCATCTCCCGTGCCTCCCCGTCGTTCGTTATGGGAGTGCCCCTCTGAGCTCGTCGACCCCAGTCCATCGTTGATCGATTGAGTTATACCGCTCTTCCCGGCATAACAGCCTTCAATCTCGGGCCCGCCCCTTTCGCTTCGCACCCTCGCTTCCTCATCTCCCTTTTTCGCTCCAGACCTGCCTAGTACAGTCTCTCCTGGCCCGGTCGTTTGGGTGTGGACTCGAACCCTGGCAATCTTGAAACCGCTCCTTCAGCCCCATACTCAGCAGAGCAACACCGACACAGCTGGACCCAGGCATAGCCCAGCTCGGTCAATCCGAACAAAAACAGAGACGAGGCCGCCCGACAGAGGGAGCCAAACGACGTCAACCGCATCCACGAGACGCAAGTCGAGACGAGCCGCCCTCGAGCGTGATAGACGGCCGATCAACAGACGAAGATACCATCCGAGTTTGGATCGCCCACCAGTTCGCAGCACAGGCAAGGAGAGAGTCTTCTCGTCCATACAAACTCTTGCTTGCACCCTGCGATGCGACAATGATCCGCACCCTCGATATCGGCAGTGTTCTCCCCAGCCCCGACTCTCCGCCAGGGATGACTGCCTCCAAGAGCTCCAAATCGTCATCTTTCCAGTCCTTCAGTAGTGACGATGGCAGTGTTTTGGCCGATGTTGGCCATTTCGAAGAGATTGGACTCGATGACGACACCGTAACCCTCAAGAGTCCATCCCAGGTCGACATCCGTCCCAGTCATCCCAAAGCTCCTTCGAGTCGAACTCTTGCAGCCGGAAGAACCGCTTCCAAAGCTCGACCGCCATTTCCGAGTCTCCAGACCAATGTTTACACCACCAACCCGCGCAGCACCAACCTGAGCTCATTGACAGAGCCCCCCTCGGCCACGCGCTCCAAGCAGTTGACCAGTCCATCCTCTGCCTCTCTCCCCTTTCCTCGACGACACCGTAGTCCCAGCCCTGGGTATTCCCTCAACCCGAGAGATCCGAGTCTCCCCCCAAAGCCCCGCCGAGGCAGCTGGCAGACCGGCCGCGACCGCAAGTCGTTTACCGATCTCGAGCGAGAATGCGATGAGGATGATGGCGATGATATCCCCGATGGTCTGGTCCTCGACAATGTGCCTCTTTCTCCTCGTCCACCTCAGGAGCGCACGCCCAGTCGCCCGTCTTCAGTATCGCCCTCTCCCGACCGGGCCCCTAAGGAACGCGTTCGAAGCATTGGCAATGGAACGCCCGCTGTTGCTCAAGCGCAAGGGTCTCTTCGATCACCAACCTGGAAGACCGATGGAGCTCCTCGAAGCCCAGTCAAAGGTCGAGCACACAGCTGGAACGCGGCGCTCGCAGACCTGAATGCCGAGGCCAAGACTCTGACGGAAAAACTCGAGGAACACGCCGGGGAGATGGAAGAACAGCAGGCAAAGCGTCCTGCAGGTCAGCGCCCCAACACATGGAACTCGTCTCGAAGATCCGTCGATACTTCATATGAGAAGAAGCAGCGCATAAAATCCACGCCCGAGCTGCCGCCTCTCCGCAAGTCCAACATCATGATTGATCCTCTACCCATCTCCAAGGAGAAGGAAGCCGTTCTCAGCCGAACGCGCCCCTCTTGGCTGCCGCCCAAGGATCCAGCAGAGGAGCGCCGACATCTCAAGGAGTATCAGAAAATGATGGCAGCAAGCGCCAAGGCCGATGAGCGACGTGAAGCCTCCCGCAGAGCCAAGATCGAAGGACGGGACAGCGCCGCCGACAACCTGATGCACATCTGGGAGAAGGATGTCATACCACGATGGAACGATGCTATTCGAGAACGCAGGACGAGAGAACTCTGGTGGAAGGGCATTGCACCTCGTAGCAGAGGAGCCGTCTGGACGCGAGCGATTGGCAACGAGCTGGGTCTGTCAGAAGCCTCTTTCCAGGCAGCTCTTGCGAGAGCCCAAGAAGTGGAAGCCAGAGTCAAGGACGATAAGGGCGATGCCGAGGATGTAAAGAGAGCAAAGTGGTTTCAAGAGATTCGAAAGGACGCAGCCAACAAGACGTGGGAGGACCTCCGCATCTTCGAAGTGGAGGGACCTCTGCACCAGAGTCTTGTCGACGTACTGAGCGCGTATGCCATGTACAGGAGTGACATTGGCTACGTCCGGGGTTGTAATGTGAGTATGACAAGCCACTGTGTGCCACCTGAGATGCTAACCAAGTCCGTCAGACAATCGCCGCGCTGCTCCTCCTGAACCTGCCCGACGCTGGGTCTGCATTCGTCGCACTCGCCAATGTTCTCAACCGCCCACTGCCTCTATCATTCTACGCCTGTGATCTTGGCGCACAAGCCTCAGCGTTCAACCTTGTGCTGCAGACGCTGTCTCTCAAGTCTGCCCCTCTACACGAACACCTCACTAAGAAGGTCCAAGACGTCAACCTGGAGGAGTCTCTATCGTCAATCTTGACTGGAATGTTTACGGGACATCTCGCCATTGACGAAGCGGCGCGATTATGGGATGTATATGTCTTTGAAGGCGACGCGCTCCTCATCCGTGCCGCCGTGGCTTTGTTACTCAGCAGAGAGATGACTCTTCTCGGCGCAAAGACAGCCGACGAGATCAAGACGATCCTATCGGAAAGGAACGCCAAGGTGTCATCAGTAAGAGTTGCTGGTGAGGTCGGCGCCGAGGACAAGTTCATGATCTCAGTCCGCGAGGCCGGCAAAGCCTAGTGATTTATTAATGGGGACAAGGACAAAGATGGCTGAGACTCACGTCTCAACATGTACATTTTGGAAATAGATGGGGACATACGCGGCTCCATTTTCACGGCGTTTTCTACACGGGGTGGTGGCATTTTTGGACATATGGGGTGGAGCGAACATTGCGGAGGACATTTTTGTGAATGTCTGGGGATGACAACAGCCTGTGGGAGGCTCATAGAGCGGTTCTTATCTTCGTAATTACCGTCGTCCACGAATTGGATAGACGAGGTTCTGAATTATATGATTTTGATGATCAGTAGTTGATTCTGGGAAATGCTGGGGTGAAGGGGATGTGTGAACTGGCAGCAACCTAACGTTGGAGGTTTGGGTGCCAAATTAACACAATCAAACAACCTACAGATTCAACAAGGTCTGGGTTTGTTGTTTGAGGAGTCGGTGATGATTCCTGTGGTCCGAAGTCGGTCTGAAGCGTGGGGCAGTCCGGGCCGACGTCAGAGCTGAGTGCAGGGTAAGCCCAGAGCACTGAAAATAATCGATTCATGATAGGATCCTACTTCAAGGGGTGAGGTATAAAGATGTTGGAAACTATTGGATTGAAGTGATGGCTTGTAGATCTTTTGAATTCTGGGGGCATTTAGCATCATGGCATGAATCTGTGCTGCAGGTCAATGAGGGTGTAGACTCATGATATGCGGATGCAAGTACAACATACGTAGAAAGCGTAATGAAATAAATCCTTATGGGTGCCCATTGAGTACAGAAGTATCTTATAATGGCATAGGAGAAAACCGTCTTAGATAATGCAAATATCCTACCTCAAGTCAAGTTCAGCAAGCATTTATCCTTTTGTCCTCGCCAGATTAAGTCAATCATTGGTGCCATGATAAAGGTCACCTTCATCACCCTAACACTACAATTGACGCAATTCCTTTCAGCCACCAGCGAGTACCTCGGCCCTTTGTGTCGTATAAATTCGTGTCAATCCAAGACATCAAGCCATGGCGTGGCAGCATGCATTAGCATGACGCTGTGAAACCACCAACAGCAACACCCTCTTCCCTCTGTTTCACGCTCCGGCCATGTTGGCCCAGCCACATCACGTGATCACCACCAACTTCTGACCCCTCACCGCTTACCACCAGTTCTGAGGGAGCAGACAAAAACATCCAAACACCGCCGCCCAACAATTCTCTCCACCTCACTTATACGAGAGGCCCAACCCGCCCACTATTAGCTGGTGCCCCAGCCTCGCCCGCGCACTCAAAGATGCCGTCCGGATACAAACATGGAGACACCCCCAAAAAGGCCATGGTGAGGGGAACCATCTCGTACCTCGAGTCCCAGGGCCTACCCGTCAACAAGTCTGCCATCTTCCGCCACTTTGACCTCTCGCGCTCCCAGGGCTACGCCGCCCTCAATATCCCTGCCTCTAAGCGCAATGACCCTGAATGGGAGGAGACACGTGGGAGACCCCTTAAAATCTCTGAGGAGGACCAGCAGAAGATGGAGAAGATTCTGTGGGATGAGCGTTATGTCAACGTCAACCTGAACTGGCACGGCCTGGCCAAGGAGGCTGGTGTTGAGGTCGACGTGAACCCGAGAACCCTGCACCGGACCATGGGCACGCTTGGTTACCGGAGATGTCTCGCATGCCCTAGGGTCTGGGTGCACAAGAAGGCCAGGGAGAAGAGGGTAGAGTACGCCAGACGGATGCTCGAGGCATATCCTCAGTCTCAGGACTGGAGATCCATCCGATTTAGCCTCGAGCTTCACTTTGGCTTTGGTCTTGACGGCAAGATGCGGCTGATTCCACGACCCGGTGAGAGATTCTGCGCACAGTGCTCAGAGATGCCCGAGGCTGAATGGCCGCGCGATCTGAGAAAGGCTCACGTATGGGTTGCAGTGGGATACGGCTTCAAGAGCGAACCAGTCTTTTACGAAGAATCCACCAACCCCAACTGCACCGGTATCATGACCATGACGGAATACAAGGACCATATCCTCGAAAAGACAGTCAAGCCGTGGCTCGCCAACATAGGTTCTCAGAGCTTCATTCTTGAAGAGGACAGTGAGGCATTCGCACACGGCGCTGCGAGCAAGGTCAATCCGGTACAACAGTGGAAAGATGAGCACGGCTTACGATACTACTTTAGCTGTGGCGATAGCCCGGATCTGAACCCATTGGACTCACTCTGGCCGGCACGCAAACAGTGGGCTCTCGATGCACCCAAGGACTGGGAAGACGAGACGCTGCAGAAGATGGTGCGTGACGCGTGGGCGTCGTTTGAGATGGAGAGGGTCAACATGTGGGTTGATTTCATGCCGCAGCGTCTGAGGCAGGTGATTGAAGGTGACGGGGGATTGATTCCGTGGTGATGGGGGTTCAAGGGGGTGTTTGGGAGTTTTATATGATTCTGGCGTATATATGATTGGCATGGTGTGTTATGATAAGAAAACTCGATGACTGAGATGAAGGGATGTTTGATACTCTATTCTTACGGATTATAAGTAACATAAAAAAGCTCATAGTTTATCTACTGCATGTTATAGCTTCTGGGTTGTGAGTGACTGGCGGTGATGATGGCTCCTAGCACGACGAACCTTAAGACAGGCAGTCACTTTACAACCACCAGCCTAGTTTTTAAAATAGAATGAGTGCAAGAAGATACCGAGCATGATCGATAAACGCTAGAGGGATGATGTTTTTATTGTTTTTGGGTGGTGGAAGAAGTGCAACATGTTTATCTTGAGGACGTCGCAACAAACCATTGACCACGCCAACGCTTGCTGAATTCTATCGACTAAACCGAGCATCTAATGGTAGTTTTAAAGTATCTTGAAGCTCTGTAGATATTTACAACCGTTCGTTTCCTACGTGGTGGGGAAATACGGCCGAGTTCCATCTTAGGGGCCGGTACTGGATGTCCGCACCAACTCGGCGATTTGACGTCTGGATCACTACCTGCCGGATGCCCTATGACGGGGATTGAAAATAAAGGGACTTTATTTGCCCTTGTCCTTTGGTAAGGATCCTACCAAAATAACCGAGACTCTAGGCTGGTGAGGTGGATGCATGGAGCTTTGTGTGTTCGCCAGTGCGAGGCAGCTGTCAGAGATCCATATTGACAGTGATTCACTGTCAAACACTCCGCAGCACGCGCATAAATCCCAATACATTTGCTTTTTCTCCCTCCGAGGGAAAAGCTCTTCTCTCTCAATCTCTTTGGGTTCACTGACATCTTGGTTTGTTGGTCACGTACCTAACCAGATACCGAAGATGGCTACTCCCAAGCCCAACAGGAAGACTCCTAATTCTAACAAGAAGACTCCTAGGTCCAAGAAGAAGAGGAACAAGAAGGCTAAGGAGGCCTTCAAGGATACCGGCACCATCGATCTTACCAGCTCTCTTGCGCCTTCTTCTGCTGCGGACTCGTCGCCCTCGGCTCGTCCCGATGCATACTCTGTCCCCAACTCCCCGGCTAAAAGCGCCGTCGATAAGGCAGCTATGCCTCCTCCTACCAGTCGACCCGGTGAAAAGAGCGTAAGTTGACTTCCCGCATCCGAGAGTCTGGTTCGGGCCACTAACGATTCGCAGGCTTCTCAGCCCCAGGCCCCTCGGGATCCAAACGCAGACTGGAGACGAGCTGGGACTGGCGTGCACGATGACTACCTGGCAAGGTCTAAACGAAACTTCCGTCATCAGTCTTTGAGACGTGGCTCCGGCATGTCGGTCGAGACTCCCCAAGGAATAAGAAAGGAGAAGCAACGGCGAATTCAGCAGGGACGCTGGTCACACAACCCGTCCCAAGCCTCAGCAACTTCTCAAGCAGCCTCAACTTCCAACGCAAAAAAGCCCCCCAAGGGACCCCAAGGCAACAACAACCCGGTTTGTTTAACTTGCCCAGTATTGAAATGTACCGTTGCTGAACCGACTCTAGTATGGACTTACTCAACGTCAAAGCCGACGAGGTGACGTCCCTCCTCTGAAGGAACTCCAGGGAGGGTATCAGAGAGCCACTGCCCCGGCACGACAAACAGGTGCCGCCTCCAATTTTGAACCCGTTCAACGCCCTGCTCCTCTTCGAAACCCCGAGCCAGTTCAAAAGCCCGCGACAGCCCCCCCTGCCCCAGACCCATCCATCCCAAACCCGACGGCCACGGAAACTCCAGGTAGCCAGACCCCACGAAGAAACTTTTCAATGGCCTGCAAGATCGCGGTGATGAAGCTCTGTCTGGAATCAAAGGACATGTACTTGAACATGACTCCTTCACCGAGCTCTGATCAGAAACCCTTTTGGGACCATGCTTTCCAGAGGATCGAGGCGAGCCATGTCACCCAGGGTAAATTCAAGGATTGGAAAGATGTCAGATACCATGTCGATGGCTGGGTTCAGCCTCGTCGGACCAGTCTGAGAGGGAACAACTTGCCCGCTCCCTCCGTGGGACAGCCAGACCTCGACCGACTCATCGATGAATGGAACCGGGTCTTTGCACAACGCTTCTGCGCAGTCAACCGAGGGTATTTTGAGAGCAACCTCTGGCCTCTAGCTGAGGGTCATGTCATGTCCATCATGCAGTCCGAGATTCAGACTTGGGTCACCGGTGCGCTTGAAAGACGGATGAACGAACTCGATCGACATATCCGACCTGTGCTCGGAAGCAACAGAAGACCTGAGGACTATGATAATCCTGTTAGACGATTGTTCTACAGATCTCAGGCCGCTAGAGAGGCTGATGCTGCGCAAGTCCGTGAGACAGAGGCTCTCTTGTCGCTCGTGCTGGATCTTCAACCGGGACTGCGAGATGCCATTGCGGATGATATCCGCAACGCTGAAAGCAACGACCGCACAGACAACAACCAGAGCTCTGGTGGGCTTCAGACAAATGGTCAACGACAGGCTACTGGCCATTATCAGCATACACAGGATGAAATCATGCCGTCCATTGAAACTCCAACCCGGACTACGGGTCACACACGAGCCCCAGGATACCACGATCAACCTGTCTCTTCACCTCCAATGACTGGCCGCAGTTACGATAGGGCCCCGAGAAAGAGAAAGGGGCGAGACCGGAGCCGCTCGACCCCAAGCACAAATAACCTTTCCATCAGAACTCGAGAGTTGCCAGGACACGGTAACTCAGCTGGGCCCAGTTCGAAGCGTCGACGTGTGGATGGGGGCATGTCCGAGTTCCCATCCCCGAATCAACTCATGCAACGAAGCTCTTCGGCAGCTCAGGCACGGGATACTCCCGATGATCCGTTCGTGACGCCTCAGCCACCGCAAAGAGCTACAGTCGCTCGTCGTCAAGAATCGCCGAACAGATTTCGTGAGCGGACCGAAGAGTTCAATAACATGACTCTTGACTCGAAGATAGGCATGCTGTACCGGGCCGTAAAGGAGTCCTGCCAGAAGGGGAAGAAACGGAAGGGGAAGAAACGGCGGGGGAAGAAACGGCGGGGGAAGAAACAGCAGGGGAAGAAACAGCAGGGGCAGTAGTTTTGGAGGTGCCACGTGTGAGTGCTTCTTTGATGGATGGTTCGGGAGGAATGGATGAGAGGAATGGAAAGATTGACAGGATGAAGGAGAGAACCGGCTTTGGGAACCCATGTAATGTCACATCTCAACAACCCGTCTCAACAATTGCTGCAGAGATGAAGTTTTTTAGGTAGGTAGTTGGCAAGGATCGAGGCGAATGTATGAAATTGTACGGATTAGAGTCTGATATCGAACCACCTACGGGGTTCAATAGATACTTTCGATGGGTAGTGAAACATTGAATGGCACCGAGTCTCCTTAAGGGCTGCTACTTTGTGATATAACAGTTTATATTAAAATAGCCAAGTAATGAAAGAGACGTTGTAAAGAATAAGCTATCCGCTAATCACTGTTGTTATCTTGACGTTCTTGTGATAACTTTGTAGTTATCCAGGACATCCATCCAATTCCTCCAATTACACATGTGTTGTTCTATTGATACTCTAACAGCTATCCTTAGGGGAGAACGACGCCCTCGAATTTTCCCGATATCGAACCACCATGACCTGACTCGGAAAGCGGCTCTGCTCTCGATTTACAAGGAGTCGACTCCAACAGATGCGATGTGATGCTGACGATGGCGGGGTTTGCAACCTAAGAGCCGCGGAAAAAAAACAAGTGCCGCCAAGCGGGCAAGACACGTGGGGCGCTTGGACCCTAGAGCAAGGGGTGGGAAAAGCTCCTTCAAAAGCTTGAAAAGCCTGAGATGGCCTTTGACAGAGGAGCATTTAAGCCAATGGCTGACCTCATAAATGAACCCATCAGCCAAAATTCCACAGTACCCTCACTGAAAAAGGAAAATATTAATAAAATGGCCATCTTGGCAAGCGCTTGTACACTGGCTGTCAAAGCACGTCAAAAAACAGGGACGTCGGGTGGTGTTCCATTCAATTCCCCCCCTTCTTTACGCCACGTCCGTACATGGGGCAAGGGAACGAACGAGTCGCTATCGCTCTCGCTTCCCCACCTGCTCCATCTTGGAACCTGAACCCTTGGATTTGCCAAGACCAGGGGTCCCGCCTCAGCTCAACAAAATTCCCAACAGAAAAATATCGAAGCTTCGTCTCTGATGCTCACAAGGAATATGGTAATCCATCTTTGTGGCCCTCTGATAACAGAGAGTGCTTGAAAGACATGGGACGTGCGTATTCGGTTTGTCCGTTTTTTGTTTAGTCCCCACTGAACACAAAAGCTTGCCGCGGCGTGCTGCTGTTCCGTGTCTTGCAACCGCTGGGCTGAACAAACAACCCCCCCCTTGAACAGCGGTAAAAAAGAGTGATCAACTGTGACCAGATTCGCTTCCTCGGCTCGTCAAATGGATGGTGGCATGATGTTTTCCTTCTCCTCCTCTCAACACGCCTCATCATCCATTCCCTGGACAGATAATCAAAAAGAGGCCTCAGGCATGCATGACCAAAGTTGTACAACCAACGATGGGCAGAGCCAGTCAAGGTAAGGATGTACATGTACATCTGTTCAGTCCCAAGTAAGGTTATCTTAGCACACTCTGAGCATTTTTCACCTCGGTTCGTTCGTCAATGGCTGGCATTTTTACATGTGGACGAACGCCATCAACCCTCCCATCTCTGATCCCAAGGTCATCTATCTCGAGGCGGATGGCGGGCATCTCTCCACGGCCGTCAATGCTTGCCTTGCTCCACTGTGAGGAACTGGGGTTGATTAGTTTTGGCCTTCGCCAGATTCATCAACACCTCCGTCCCATGTCTCTCTCATCTTCCCCTCCCCGGTATCAAACATGCCTGAACCAATCGACTCGTATCCAATTCACATCGTCAACAAAAAAAAGAAGAACCAAGAAAAGAAGATTGGGCTTGGGCCGCTAAGCACGCCCCTCCTTTTGCCCCCCTTCGACGACGAGGGCCTCCCGGTTCCCCCCGTCCTTGTCCTCGTCGACCTTTTGATTCACATGTCGATGATCTCCAGCCCTAAGCAGGACCTGGCCCGCAGCGCCCCAAGCTCCCTCCCCAACTGGAACCCCCGACCGACCCCAAAGACACGCGCCGGGCCTGGGTCCGGCCGCGGGTATGGAGGCAAAAGGCTCGGGGGTAGGTGGCTGGCAGGGTACCAAAAAATAGGTGGACACTGACCATGCTTGACATAAAAGACGGGTGCACTTGCAGCGGGAGGCTTAACTGTAAGACGTCTGCTTAATTTAAGAAGTCAATTCCATACAGAGTATTTTCTGCAACGGCATGGTTAGAGGGGGAGCCAATCTGATACGCCGCCGCCATCCCGTCGGGCTTCTCCCGCGGGCAGAGGCAAAAAAAAAGCAGAAGTTGATCCACCAGGCGGTGAGCACCTGAGGGGGCCGCATCGATTGAAGCGCGTGCAGGTCATTCTCACTGCGCGTGTGCGTGTAGGTGCAGCAAAGTCTCTCTTTGTGGTTGTCTTTCTTTCCGCTTCCCGTGTCTTGGAGCATGGTGCCACTGCGGGTGTTGAAATCCCGCCGCCGGAGTTGGGGACCGGGCCCGGGCTTCGGCATTGAGGACGATGCAACGTCGGCCGTGAAAGAGTAAAAAAAAAAAAAAAAAGATGAGGAGAGACAGTATCCAAGTGATACCAATTGGAAAGCAATCTAATCTGATGACCATGATAGAGGATCATCAGCAAGTCTGGAGTTGTCTGTCAGTGTATCCGTACAAATGTGCAGAATCTTGGCGATAGTTTCAGCCAGCCCCCTTCCCCTCGGTGGACAAGTCAAGCTTGTGAAAGCTCCCCCTGTTGTGAGACATTGAGGTGCCCGCCCACTTCACCCCCCGGCCACCCCGTCCAGTCACTCACTCACTGTTACCGGTACGGCAGAGGGATTGCCACCGTCAGGGGGTCAGAAGAAGCACGACCCGTTTTCTAGCGTATTTTCCTGGGGTATTTTTTTTCCTCCTGCTCTGGTGGTTGCGACTCGAGTCGGGCGTGAGTGTATGTAGGTAGGTAGGTACCTTGCCTCAGCTATCTTTTTTTTCCCTTGAAGCGGCCGCCTCTTTTTTTTCTTCAAGATCGACCAAAGATTGTGCATAGCTAGAACATCAGTGGCACGTAGGTCAAATGAACAAACCTGTGCTGCATTTGAAGGCGTCGAATTGTCTGTCAGGAATAAAAAGGGAGCTTTGTAATGAATCTCTTGCCAATTCCTCTCTTCTTACCTCTTTTTTTTTTTTTGCCCCAAGAGATCGGATCATCATCTGTACCTTTTCTCTCCCTGTCTCACTTTTTGGCCGCGGCATAATTGAGTGATCGTCCCACTTGTTGCGGCTGCTGCTCTTGTGCCTGCTTCACTGCTTGCTTGTCTTGCCTTACCTGTCCGTTCTTCCGTGGCTGCCAGGTCTCCACGGTACTTCCCCCAACAAAACGTTTCTGCCGAGAGCCCAGCGGGATCGCATTGCATCCATAAAACTTCAACCCCCCCTTATTACCCGTCAGCCTCCTCCTTCTTCTTCACCTCCCTTTCCTTTCTCTCTTCGACTCTTGTCCTTTGGCCCATCCGACCAATTGACTTCTTCCTCTCTTTGTCGGTCTTCCTCCCCTCCCTCCCGCAACAATGGCCTCTACGGCTGTATCCGGGCAGAACCCTGCCGTTCGACGTACCGTCACCTCTAACACGGCTACTGACTCCGAGTCGTCGGCTGCCGTTTCTCCCTCGGACTCCCCCCGGCCCTCGGCTTCCTCCACTTCTCTCTCTTCCCTGTCTGAGGTGGACATTGAGAAGCCCAAGTCCAACTATGGCCGCCTGATCGACACGTACGGCAACGAGTTCGAGGTGCCCGACTTCACCATCAAGGACATCCACGATGCCATCCCCAAGCACTGCTTCAAGCGCTCCGCCCTTCGAGGCTACGGCTACATCCTCCGCGACATGGTCCTCCTCGCCACCACCTTCACCATCTGGCACAACTTTGTGACCCCCGAGTACATCCCCTCCACTCCCGCCCGTGCTGGTCTCTGGGCCGTCTACACCGTCCTCCAGGGTCTTTTCGGAACTGGCCTCTGGGTTATTGCCCACGAGTGCGGCCATGGTGCCTTTTCCGACTCTCGCCTCATCAACGACATCACCGGCTGGGTTCTCCACTCGTCCCTGCTCGTCCCCTACTTCAGCTGGCAGATCTCGCACCGAAAGCACCACAAGGCCACCGGCAACATGGAGCGTGACATGGTCTTTGTTCCCCGAACCCGGGAGCAGCAGGCTACCCGTCTCGGCAAGATGGCTCACGAGCTCGCTCACCTCACCGAGGAGACTCCCGCCTTCACCCTGCTCATGCTGGTCATGCAGCAGCTCGTTGGCTGGCCCAACTACCTCTTGACCAACGTCACCGGCCACAACTTCCACGAGCGCCAGCGTGAGGGTCGTGGTAAGGGCAAGAGGAACGGTCTCGGTGGTGGTGTCAACCACTTTGACCCCCGCAGCCCTCTGTATGAGAACCGTGATGCTAAGCTCATTGTCATGAGCGATATCGGTATTGGTCTGGTCGCCACTGGTCTGTACTTCCTCGTGCAGAAGTTTGGCTTCTACAACATGGCCATCTGGTACTTTGTTCCCTACCTCTGGGTCAACCACTGGCTGGGTAAGCTCCTCTCGTCCACTTTCGCTTGATCAATACTGACCTGTTTAGTTGCCATCACCTTCCTTCAGCACACCGACCCTACCCTCCCTCACTACCACAACGAGGAGTGGAACTTTGTCCGCGGCGCCGCTGCCACCATCGATCGTGAGATGGGATTCATCGGCCGACATCTGCTCCACGGCATCATCGAGACCCACGTCCTCCACCACTACGTCAGCAGCATCCCCTTCTACAACGCTGATGAGGCCACCGAGGCCATCAAGCCTGTCATGGGCAAGCACTACCGCGCCGATGTCAAGGACGGCCCCCGTGGCTTCATCCGTGCCATGTACAACAGCGCCCGTATGTGCCAGTGGGTCGAGCCCAGTGCTGAGGCTGAGGGCGCTGGCAAGAACATTCTCTTCTTCCGCAACCGTAACAACCTGGGTACCAAGCCTGCCATCATCGACCCTCCCGCCGCCTAAGGGTGCTATATCGGTCCTCTCGCAGGGTGTCTGCACACCCACAGATGTTTTCAGCGTTGATTGTTCCAAGTTTGGTCATGGGAGTCGTCGTATTCGGTTGTTTGGGTCGGGAGCAAGACCGTACATGAACAGGTCTTGCCAGTCGGTTAAATTGATATGACCCATGGATCATGGTGGAGGATGGAAGAGGAGGTAAAAAATAATCGAAGGAACAAAGACTCAAAGAGTGATGAACTAGATGATAGAGAGCAGCAAAGATATGAAACCTAACGAAGCCACTCAATTTTCTTGGAATCATGGACTGTCTTGTGAGGTTTGTTGACGCTGAAATGACGGATGCTCCGGACTATCAAGTGATCTGATGCGGGGAAAAGCCACACGTGCTCACGGGTCATATTTGGAGTCCGACCACCGAACGTGTTTATCTTGAAGCTGTCGAGATTGTGATTTGGTGGTTTCTGTGGGGTTTGAGAACTGCCGTTGGGTGGTTTGGTATCACTGCCGAGGTATTGGTGGAGGAAGCAAGTTGGGATAATAACTCGCGAGTTGATGCATCTCAAGCTCAGGGGTCATCACGGCCCTCCATGGGGAGATTAATGGCGGTTTGGGGCTTGGAAAAGAGGCGTTCAATGTTGCGGCTGTTGGTCGTGACAGAAACTCCTCCCTGCTGCCATGTTGCAGTCAGCAAGGAGAACGTTATGCATCGTCTTTCAGCTATGAGTGTCTGGACTGTGGTCTAGATTCTGCAGAATTGAAACCAGAGCAAGGAGTAGTATCGTATTCCCAGCACTGACCGTTCAGGCTACAAGAGGTACTCTTCCTAAACTCTGAGGCTGTATTGATGCGTCCCTATCACGAGGACCACATCTTACTTGTTGGTGTAGACATGTTTGACGACGTTCTTTTACTAAACAACCTTGAACGGGAATGACGTATACATCCCGAAAGCTAAACACAAGATCTTGTTTGCTCGACAAAAGGTTGACCAAATAGTAAAAGCGGTGAATCCAATCGTTACACAAAGATGACATCTGACAACCTGCAAGGTACACACAGTAGCCAATCAGCCACATGAACAATTTTTTTTTTTGAGCAAGCTGATGTAGATCAGGTTGAGCGAGAACGGGTTCACGGGCGGATGAGTCCCGGCTTCCGGTCTTGAAATGTATCTGGAGGGTTTACTCCGTAGGTACCGAGGAGGATTTGCCAAGGTTTTTGCCAAGGGGAAGTGGGAACTGGAGATGGTCAAGCCACGGGTGGTCACGTGCTTGGTCAGGTCACAACATCTCCAGCCAATCGCGACCTTTCACTCCACAGACGGGCTTCAAGCATCATCTTTTGGCTGTCGTTTTTTTTTCAAATTGGGTAGAATCTTCTTGGCAACATTACTACTACATGGCAAAGCAAAACAGTGAAGTGAAATCACAGCTGAAAAAGAGAATGGCGGCTCGGAGGGGCTTGTAAAACCGAGATCGTGTCTTTGCCTCCCCCTTGAATCTAGGGTTACACAACATACAACCGCCAATACCGTCTATAGGGGGGTTCAAGACCAGACTTCTTGGGAAGAACATTTGCCTGGAATAACCAACACAGGCGTCGACCGCTTCACAGCCAAAACTTGGCGATTTCATCATGGACTCTGTTTTTTTATTCCTTTAAGAGAAATCCTCCCAGTAGCCCCCCTGAAAGAAATTCATATCTAGCACAGCCTGCTTTGACAGGTATGAATTACTAGAGCTAGAGATCAGATCATGGTCCTGTGTTTTTTTTTTTTGGACAGCCAAGTGCCATACCGTCTCAACGCCTCGCAATCTAAAACCTGGACACCGTTTCAAAGAACTGAAGCTGAAAAAACTTTTCTGGGACGTCTAATTGGGTATTAGAAAGTTGTCCGGAATAGTGCAAGTTACAAAGCTTGGCAGATCCAAACGGAAGACGGTGCAAGATCGTGAATGACGTTTGTTCATCATTGGAACGTTTTTTGAAAGAAGCTGAGAAGTGAGAGAACTTTGCTGATAGGACTGTTCGCTCCCGTATTAGACTGATGCTGCTGAATATTTAGAGTTATCGGGCTTGGGCGTTGGGTAACAGGCATAAACTGTTGGTCCTCTGCGTCATTGAATTCCAGTCCAAGAGCTGACATTAGGTCAACGTTTTGGTGTAGCGAGGTAGAGGAAAAAGCGGCTTTTAGAGCTGAAGAGAGATCAAGCCTGGTTTACGAAAAGTGATGAGAAACGGAGGAAGCCGTTAAGGTCTAGCCAGGAGATGGTGTGCACTGTTGGCTGTTCAGCTTGAATAGAATGTGAGAGGCGTCGGGAACTGGTTAACGAATCAGGTTGAAATTTACTCTACTGCTCAGATCATTCCGTTCGGTTATGGGGGATGTTTTTGAATCACTGGCTTTGAGAGACGTCACGTCCATCCTCAGGTTCGCTGTTCCCTCGACTCTCTAGAATTGAAAACGCTCTTACGCTGTGAGCTTATGAATCTAGGTTTCTATTAGTATCATTGATTCAATATCAGTCCATTCTATTTCATTGGCGGGTATGTAGTGCTGGAAGTTACATGCCCTACAGACAGTGGCTCATGGCTGCACGATGAACAAGTAACGAGAAGTGAGCAAGACAATCAAACTGTTTCGAAACAACAATCCATGACGTAAGAATACTCACCCATGGTCACCCCTTGTTCACTCATATTGTAATATCCGCGTGAAAGGTGCTTCTGTCGTCCATGACCAGCGTTGCTATTTACTCAAAAAGATATCACATTCTGGGTGATGATCTTGAGCCAAGATCCAGACAAGACAGGAAAAAGATCAACGGGTCAATGGCTTACACACGTGGTAACGGTATGGTCAGCCTCTCTCCCCCTTGCAGCGCCCTATCGTAGTGTCTTCCGGCATCGACATCCGCCCGGTGTCTCAGAGTGAGAAATGACCTGTCACAGACCTCAATCTCTTGGATTCCATGCCATTGTGCCTGTTCCTCATTGTGAAGAGACAAAAACAATTGTGGGGGGGAAGCCGCTAAACCTTGCCAATGGCCGTTGCGGTGCGGCAATGTCACTCAAGATTGCGCGTGGCTTTGGGCGTTTTCGCAAAGGCACGGATCGCCCACGTTTATTCCCGTAAGCGTTGTTCTCGGCGTCCTCCTGTGACGGTTCAAGCCCAGGAGGCGAGACGACAGGGGTCCACGTGATGATGTCTCGGAATCTTGCTCTCAATATAGAGAAGCCACAAAGCCAGCTTGGACGAGACCGGCTAGGAGTAAAGCCATAGCAGAAGGAACCCGGAAAAGAGTCAAGACGCAAATGACATCACAGGATATCTAAAGAATAGGGTAGTTGTCAGTGTTCAACTCAATGATGATACACTTACAGAGGAGTTGTGGCCTAGAAGTTGGGCGGGCGAGAGGGTCGACCACGGGGCTAATGAAAGGGCGGTCTGTTATGCCACAACGCAAGGGCTAACGGTCAATATCAGTGTTAAGACCCCGATCTCAAACAGTTTCTTTCGATCGACGTGATATCTGATAATTTGACTTCTTGACCGTGGCAAAGGAACATTGCAGCCTGTCATCTCCACCGAGGCAGAGCACTCTGAGCAAACCTGGCATTGTTCCTTTGATGCTTGTTTCCTATCAGACAAAGTCGGTCAGCGTATATCAGACAGCCATTCCAAATTGATACTCGGTGAGCTTGCCGGCCGGCCGGGTAACCGCTCTTTGCTTGGCAGCATCCAAACATGGCTGTGTGTCCTTGTCGATCATCACATCTCGACATTGCAGCCGGCGAGGAGTGAACCCAGGCCAAGACCGGCGCAGTGTCGCCGAGTTCAAGTTTCTCAGCTCTTGGCAAACTTCTCTGCGCCCATGTTGCATCACCGCCATGTCAACCAGCGGAAGCGTCCTGTACCCGACGCAACCATAACACCACAGCCGAGTATAGTGTACCGTTTCCCGTCGAAAACGGCAGCTCGCCTAAACGATGGTGCCAAGGCTGGGGAATGAGGCGTTCACTAGTCGCAGGGGTTTCTTGTTCCCGGTCCCCAAGACATTCCCGTTCTGGGTCGATCGACGAGAGCCTATGCAGCAGCAGTCTTCTATGTGGATCACGGTTGTTCCCGGATCTTCACACTTGTGCATTCCCCTGCAGCTGTCCACCTGGCCAAGCGTTCAGCTCAACCTCCTCACCGGGCACTAAGGGATAGGTGAAGAATCGACGGTTTGTGGATAAGGAGGGCCTCAAAGTTTGCGCCTGGCCCGGAAGTGTGACAGATCCGGAAGCTAGCCTCTAGTGCCGGGCATGTCTCTGGTCCAAGGGGCTCGTAATCTAATGCGGTATCTAAGGAGCCCTGTTTTGTCTGGGGCAAGTCAGCCTCCTTTCAGCCCGGTAGGGAATAACCAACAACTCAGACATACACAACCAACAAAGCTGCTTACGCTGATGGCATCCTTCATGACAGGTCACAATTCAGCTTGGGATTCACCCCAATTAGAATTCTTGGCTTGATTCCCTCGCAACCGGGAGTTTGGAGGCTGTCCCTGGAGTAATCGGTAGATGAATGGAATGACGACACATCCACCAGCCTGGATGGGACTCCCTGGGAGACAGGAAAGCTGAACGCGCCCACATCGACTTCAGAAGTCAAGCCCTGGTTTCAGAGATATATAGAGCTGGAGTGACCGCGCCTAGACTTTCAGATCATCATTCACCAAGGTCGATCAATGCCAACAACTCACCTCTCAATCAACAACTCACCATGGCTCAGCATATGAGCTGGTTAGCCTTGCTGACGACCGCAGCTTTGGCTATTTCAGCCTCTGCATCTACAATCCCACGCCAAAACCATCCTGACACACTCTTCTCCCGACAGGGACTCTATGGTGGTGGATGTCCCCTCCCTGATGTCTGCACCTGGGGAAGCTGCACCAATGTGACCATTGGGCTCGATCCAAAGGAGTGTGGCAAGTCAAAGAATCCATGTGAACCTGGAGAGATTTGTGTTGCCGGGCAATGTTACCCTCTCGATCTCGGATCGAACGACGTGGACCACAAGAACTGCAGCACCTCCACCAGCTCCCAACTTTGTTGGCCTGGTCAGTGGTGCAATAAAGGCAAATGCGATCCGATCCAAATCCTCACTGATTCTCGTCACTGCGGAAGTGGGAAAAAGCCTTGCCTTCCTGGATCACTCTGTGTCAATGGCAGATGTCAGAAGATTGATATTGGATCAGACCCAGCTTCATGCGGGCCCCTGAACAAGACCTGCGACCCTGGAAACTGGTGCCTCGACGGTAGCTGCCAACCATTCGTTCTGGGAACAAATGTGCAAGCTTGCAATCAGAGTGTCGAGTGCTCGCTTGGCTCGTCATGTCAACAGGGTTGGTGTCGCCAAGTGTTCATCGGAACTGACCCCTTCAACTGTGGTGAGGGACTTGGCAAGAAGAACTGTACTTCTGGACAGCTCTGCGTCTCGGGAAGCTGCAAGCCTCTGAACTTTACCTCTGAAGCAGCCCAGAACAAGACCTGCGGATCCTCCAAAGAGCGCTGTCCGCCTGGTAACTTTTGTTGGAAGAACAAGTGTCTGCCTATTCACATCTCCACCGATCTCTCACAGTGTGGCAGCGACGGAAAGCCATGCAATAGCAGTCAACTGTGCGTATCTGGACGTTGTATCGGCAACCTGACGCACCCATGGGATGTCCCGACGATTGGCTGCGGCAGCAGTGATGCTGTTGGTCTTGGAGGCCCTGGTGGCCGCCTTCCTGGGCAGGGGGGAACCGGACAACAAGGGCAAGGGGCTGTGGGCGAGCAAGACAGTAGCGGCTCATCGGGTTCAGGCCAAGCCGGAGGCCAAGGAGATGGTAACGGATCATCTGGTCAGGGCAACGACGATGATGGCTCGAGCAATCAGCAATCTGGAGGTCAGTCCAATGGCAGTGGCTCGTCCAGTTCCAACCAAGGTACAGGAGACAACGATGGCTCCGATAGGAGCCAGTCTGGTGGCCAAGGTGGTGGTTCCTCATCTCAGGGAGCAGATAATGATGGATCTGGGTCTGGACAACCTGGTAACGGAGGCCAAGGCGGCAACGGAGATGCCGCTGGGGATCAGAGTGGCCAAGGAGGGCAATCTGGCTCAGGATCTCAGGGTGCCGGCTCGACTGGCTCAGGGAACAATTCCGGAAGCCAATCTGGCTCGTCTGGAGATGGTTCTGGTGGCGACAGCCAAAACGGCCCAGGAGGGTCTGGCTCAGACGGCAGCGACTCTGATGGAGCCAGCAGCTCTAGTGGAGGCAGTGGCTCAAGTTCGAACGATCCAGATGGAGATGGAAATGCTGATGGGGGCAACTCCTCTGGAGGCAGTGGTGGCAGCGGTGGCAGTGGCGACGGAGCTTCTGACAATGGGAACCAATCTGGACAAGGAGGATCTGGTTCTAACAGCTCTGGCTCCCAAGGAGCTGGGTCCGGCGACAGCAACGGCCAGTCTGCCAACAATGGGGGATCGGGTGGTGCCTCTTCTGGAGGGAGCGGATCAGGAAGCAACTCTGGTGGGAGCGGAGGTTCTGACGACGGGGGCGACGGCTCTTCTGGATCTGGGTCTGGTTCCGGGCCAGGATCTGGGTCTGGAGATGGCGTTGCTCCGGATCAGAGTGGAGGAGTTCCAGGCGGGGGCTCTTCCGGGGGTGGCTCTTCCGGATCTAATTCGGGAGGTGGCAACTCGTCTCCTGATCAGAGTGGGAGAGTTCAGGGTACCGGTTCTTCTGATGATGGCTCATCTGATGGGGACTCTTCTGGGAATGGCTCTTCTGGAAATGGATCAGGAGATGACGATACGGACCAGAGCGGGGGAGTTCAGGGCGGTTCCAATGGAGGCTCAAGCGGAAACTCAAATGGCAGCTCGGGCAGAGGTTCGAGTGGCGGTTCGAATGGCGGTTCCAACGGTGGTTCCAACGGAAGCTCTGGAGGCGGATCAAACTCTGGCGGCTCTGGGTCTGGAAATGGAAATACCGGCGGCAACGGTTCAGGGAATGGATCAAACAACGGGGGAGAAGCAACTCTTCCCTGCTCTGATGATTCCGAATGTTTGTCTCAAAGTTGCGTGGATGGCAACTGCCGCCCTGTTCGGGTGCAAGGTTTCGGCGGATGTGAAGGAGTCACGTGCGGCGAAGAGGAAATCTGCTATGATGGAAGCTGCCGCCTTTTGACAGACCCTGCCAACTGCGCCGGAACATCATGCCGGAGCGGCCAGGTATGTGTCGACAATCAGGGCTGCCTCCCAGGAAGCGCACTCTGCGGGTCGTCTGTCTGCGGAGGCGGAGAGAGATGCCAGGGTCAAGTGTGCGTGAGGTCGTTGGGTCCTGGAACGGACGACGGCGACAACGGTTCCAATGGCCAAACTACTGTCAACCCAGGTGGTAATACAGGTTCTGGAAACGGGAACCCCTCTGGAGCTTCAAGAACATCCCAGACCAACAACTTATCGGCAAGTGGTCAAGCGACGGTCCCCTCTTCAACCTCAACACCACCAGCCATCGCTTGCACCACCGATTCAGATTGTTTTGGAGGTACTTGCATCAACAACCGTTGCGAAAGTCCTTTGTTGACGCCATGTTTCGACGATTCCGACTGTGCAGAAGATGAGAGGTGTCGCAGTAACCTCTGCTTCCCAGAAAACCCAGGTGCCGCTTCTTCGAATGGCAATGGACTCGGGACGACTGGAGCCGCAACCGGCCAGGGCACAGCCGTGGCCTCCGCTACACGCAGCCAAGCAATGTCGCAACAAAACAATCCATCCCGGACTACCAACCCGGCGGTGGCGACGACATCTGGGGTCAGAGGCAACGTCGAAGGATTTGAGAGCTGCGACACCGACACAGACTGCCGAAGCTCTGAAGACACGTGCCTCCAAGGGCGCTGCGTCCCTGGTAGCGGCACTCCCTGCTCTATCAGCTCCGATTGCTTGGAGGAGGAGATCTGCCGCGATTCAACATGCGTCATCGGAGTCAGATGTATCAGTGATGAAGATTGCTCAGTAGAAGCATTCACCGGGTTCTGTGAAAACGGTGTTTGCTCTAACATCCGACCTCAAGGATGTTCTGAAGATATTGAATGCTTGGATGATGAGCTTTGCTTGGATAGCCTCTGCGTCTTCGTGGGCCCTGCAGCGGCGTCTTCAACTGAAGACTCTGGTTCGGTAGGACCTGGTCAGTCAACAGCTGGGTCTGCGGGTACGGGCGCAACCAACACTGGCTCGACAGCGGCTTCAACTGGAACTGGAAACTCCCAAACGGATGCCGGAAACTCTCAAACGAATACCGACAACCCCGATCGCACCGCGACCGATACCGAGCCCAACCCCACCACCACAGACGACGGCACCGTGCAAATCCGTTGCGTGAGGGATTCAGATTGCTTGGCCTCCAGTGCATGCCCTCTTGGGCGCTGTGTGTGCGTTCAGGGAACTTGTCTGCAAATCACAACCTCGACTGGAGCGAGTGAAACCGAACCTCCTGAAGCTACCACTGGTGGAGGCGGAACAGGGCAATCTCAAGGCCAATCTACCAACACGGGCGACAGCCAGGCATCTACAACAAGCGACCTCACCGTGGAGACAAACGACCCTGTCCCCTGCACCGTGGATGCTGATTGCTTTGGGGTAACTGGAGGACTTTGCGCACTTTCGGTCTGTATCTGCCTGGATTTACTATGCCAGCCAGACCCCGGGGACCCCGAACCGACCGCCGAGACAACCGACGATGGCCCAGGGGGTGTTGACACCACATCCTCGGCAGTTTCCCCTACAGACACCACTTCACTCACACCTTGTTCCGTGGACGATGATTGTCTTGTCAACGTCTCGCTTTGTGTTGTTGGGGGTTTGAACTTGTGCGGCTGTACCAACGCGGTATGCGTCCGATCGACAGACCCTGAGCCTGGCGCGACAACGTCTACGCTTGAGACCTCGGCCGAGCCTTCTTCTACCGACCCGCCATCCCAGTACCCATGCTCCACAGACTCCGACTGTCTACTCGATGTTGATGTTCAAGCATGCGTCTTGGGGCTCTGCATTTGCGTGGATCTCTTTTGTGAGGAGAGGACGGTCCAGCCCACGGCATGCACGGCGGACTCTGACTGCATAGGCGGCCAGGTCTGTGAATCAAACATCTGCGTTGATCCTCCTGCACAACAAGCTTGTACGGTGGATTCTGATTGTACAGGCGGCCAGGTTTGCGACTCAAACGTTTGCGTTGATCCTCCTACACAAGCTTGTACCGTGGATTCTGATTGCACGGGTGGCCAGGTCTGTGAATCGAGCGTCTGCGTTGACCCTCCTACACAAGCTTGTACGGTGGATTCCGACTGCACAGGCGGCCAGGTCTGTGAATCAAGTGTCTGTGTTGATCCTACTACACAAGCATGTACCGTGGACTCCGATTGTACAGGCGGCCAGGTTTGCGACTCAAACGTTTGTGTTGATCCTCCTGCACAAGCATGTACCGTGGACTCTGATTGTACAGGTGGTCAAGTCTGTGAATCAAGTGTCTGCGTTGATCCTCCTGCACAACAAGCTTGTACCGTGGATTCCGACTGCACAGGCGGTCAAGTCTGTGAATCGAGCGTCTGCACTGATCCGCCATCGCAATTTTCATGTGGTACAGACGCTGACTGCCTATTGGACACCAATATTCAGGCCTGTGCTTTGGGACTCTGCATTTGCGTCAATCTTCTATGCCAGGAGAGGACTCAGACGTCATGCCTTCTAGATGCAGATTGCACGGGAGGCCAGATCTGCGAATCAGGTGTTTGTGTTGATCCTCCAGCACAGCAAGCATGCACGACGAATGGAGATTGTACGGGAGGCCAGATCTGCGAATCAGGTGTTTGTGTTGATCCTCCATCACAGCAAGCATGTACGACGAATGGAGATTGCACAGGAGGCCAGATCTGTGACTCGAACGTATGCGTTGATCCACCATCGCCAGGTCCATGCTCTACAGACTCCGACTGCTTATTGGATATCAATCCAGCTTGCACTCTGGGACTCTGTATCTGTGTCAATCTCTTATGCGAGGAGGGGGCGGCATGTACTACGGATTCCGATTGCACAGGGGGTCAGACCTGCGAGTCAAACATCTGCGTCGACCCTCCGGCGCAACAAGCATGCACAACAAATGCTGACTGCTCCGGAGGTCAAGTATGTGACTCGAATGTGTGCGTTGATCCTCCAGCACAGCAGTCATGTACAACAAACGCCGACTGCACGGGAGGTCAGATCTGCGACTCGAATACATGTGTCGATCCACAGTCATGCACGACGAACGCTGACTGTACAGGAGGACAAGTCTGCGAGTCAAGCATATGCGTCGACCCTCCGGCGCAACAAGCATGCACTACAGATGCTGATTGCTCTGGAGGACAAGTCTGCGAGTCGAACTTATGCGTTGACCCTCCCGTCCAGCAGTCATGCACGACGGATTCTGACTGTACCGGCCAAGGAGAAACCTGCAACCAAGGTGTCTGTAGTGTCCCGACCCCAGGAGGACAACAGTGCAACGTTGACTCTGACTGCACCGGTCAAGGGGAAACTTGCGTTAACGCAGAATGCACTGCTTCTACAGGGCCGCAATGTAGCGTCGATTCTGATTGCACCAACCCAGGGGAGACCTGCACCAATGGTGCTTGCAGCGTTCCTACACCAGGGGGGGGATGCACTGTCGATTCTGACTGCAACCCAGGGGAAACCTGCACCAATGGCGTTTGCAGCCTACCTGGTCCGGGGGGACAGTGCACCGTTGATTCTGATTGCTCAGGCGGTCAGGTCTGTGAATCAAATGCATGCGTCGACCCTCCTCCATCGTGTTCTGTTGATTCTGATTGTGCTGGTCAAGGGGAAACCTGCGTCAATGGGGTCTGCAGTGTTCCCACGCCAGGAGGGCAGTGCAGCGTCAATTCTGACTGCTCGGGAGGTCAGATCTGCGAGTCAGGCACCTGCGCCGATCCTCCGACGCAACAGGCATGTACCATCGATGCCGACTGCAACGCTGGGCAAACTTGCAACAATGGAGTCTGTGGTGCTCCTACATCGGGGTGTATCGACGCAAATGACTGCGTTACTCAAGTACAAGTCGATCTTCTGTGCGGACTTGGGCTGTGCATTTGTGTCAACGCACTCTGTGCACTGGATCCCAACGTCCAGCCTTGCACCACGGCCGCACAATGCAGTCCTGGCGCGGAGTGCCAGGAAGGGGTATGTATTGACCCGCTACCCTGCTCTGGACCAAACGACTGTGTCGCGAACGTCGATGTTTGCCTTCTTCCAGGCTTGTGTGTTTGTGTCGGTGGCGTTTGCGGTATTGGAGGAAGTACGCCGACACCGGAGTGCGCTGTTGACGGGGACTGCGACTGTCTCATTCCCGGCGTCACATGTCAGTGCACTAATGGACAGTGCGTAGGCATTTGATATTCGTTCCGGAGATGAGGCTTAGGGTAATGCGTGGAGGTTTTACGAGCTTGTCACTCCCTTGCCTGCGTTCTTATATTTTCTGGGCCAGGGGGCGTACTTTGAAGACGAAATTGGTTTAATATTTAATATTCTCTTTCTACAACTCAAATTGATATTCTTTTCAACTACGTGCTGTCTGTGACAGTGTCTTTTGGGTTCTGATCTCGTTGGTGAAACATCGCTGTGATTTAAGCATCAGAGCGATCACCAAGTCGGGGCCTTGACAAGGACGTCGGAGCAGAGCGAAGAGTAGCTGAATAAATTAACGGCAGCGATAAAATCTCATCTCTTCCACAAATCCTAGGCCTTTTCTTCCCCTGACTGCTTGGTGTCTACTAACTGGCAGTCCGCTCCTCTCTGTTGACGGTTTTCCTTCCAGGTTGGCAGCATGCCATCACGTGCCTTGTGTAGGAGCCTCAGTCACGATGCAGTGTGCCATACCCTAGAGTCGTGGATGCCCAAACAGTTTGAGGAAGCTGTGGCGAGATTACGGCCTCCATTGACGAATAGAATATTTGGCATGTCATGGTGAATGGAAATGGTAAATGTTTCACGAAATTTGGCTGCAAAAAGGTCAGAGGAGGTTGTGTTGTGTAAATGTAATCATTGTAGGTAGGGAGAAGAAGAGATTCCGCAGCAACGAGTTGTCCCCAAGACTGTTGAATCTGACCGTTTAGCAAAGGTGAAAAGAGGTCAAATCACAAAGCAGAGTATCGAATTTACAGTAAGACTAAAGTTCATGTAGCACGCTGTCCAATTGTCTTACATTATCCTAGATAAAGTTCGGTATAACTCCACAAGGCGTGAGACTTCCGGGATCAATGGACCCTGGACGACCGGGAACTAACTTGGCGCGCGTGGGCTGTCTCACAACGGTCAAGCTTCCGGGCACGTCATCTATTTAATCCCCATAGGGTTTTTGTAGCAGACACAAAGGCCAGTTCTCTAAGTTATATCAGGGCTTGCTCCATGTGTTTTCCCCCAGGCTCTGCTGCCCCCAAGCGGATTTATGTCGCAGAACGCTTGGCCGGTTTTGTGGCGAGCGTCCGGTGGCTCGCGCGCATGTCGCGTCGCTTCCCGGCAAGCACAGCCGTGGGCGGCCTGACCCTGGTGGGTCGGGCGGCCCGTTGCTGAAAATCGCTGGGCGACCCCACCCTGACGCGGGAGCGGCAGTTGACTCTCGTCGGTAGCCTCCAAGTCATTTCGCCAACGGTGAAGGCAGACTACAAGGCATCGAATGTGAGGTTACAAAGGCAAAAGAAGTAGAAATAAATGCAATTCCATGACTGATTTTTGTATGCTACTTAATTAAATCTATCATGCACATCTCGAATCGTCATCTGTGATGCCCTGTTCACCTTTGACGTGCGACGTGGGCGAGACATCCTGGGCGATCGGGCAGATCCACGACGCGTGCGACGGCGGGCGCGACCAAGAGTCCCCTGCGCGTCGGCAATCTGGCCGCGGAAAAAAAAGGCGCTCGCCTGATTTTCCAAAAATGGGCGGGGCGCACAAAAAAAAATGCCCCCCTCCAGGGACGCGCCTAAAAAAAGACGCGCCCCACCCAAAATTTGGCTGCGACGCGTCCAAAGAAAAAAAGTGCCCCGCCAGAAAAATAAAAAATGCCGGCGCCCCTGCGCCCGAATTTAAAAAAAATCGACCGGTCGCGCGCGCGGACCAGCGGTTCCTGCAGATCAGCTGTCAGATCAGCCAGGGACCCACTCACACTTATTTAAACCCCTCCTCTCTTCCCCTCTTCCCTCTCTTCTTTCCCTCCTCATCATCAGCAGCCTCAACATCCTGGCTCTTCAACAACCTCTTCTTCTTCTCTTCAAACAAACAAACAATCAATCAACCATCTCTTCTCTTCGATGATCTCTTTTCTCCAAACAACAAAGGCACCTGCCTTCGCATTTGCCTTCCTCCCAAAACAACCTACCACCTCTACCACCTCTACCACCTCCACCTCCACCTCCACCTCCAACTCTACCACCTCTGCGACCTCCACCGCAACATGACGCGCCTCCTCTCATCCTCTCCACTTCTTTCGAGGCAGCGATGATCACTTCAAACAAACAAACCAGTATGCTCTCACTCTCCGACTCATCGCGAACTTACCTTTTGACCTCTTCTCTAGTACCCGACTGTTGATCGCACTACGCTCAACATGTCTTCAATCACTTGACGCTTCCCCATTTGATGGCAGGCTCCATTCATGTATGAACGCGCCTTGATTGATCCTTTTGTCACGCTGACCTTCTCTAGCCTCACGACCAGACATCTTGTCGCTTCCTCCAAAAAAAACAACAACACACCTCCTCCACACGTCTTCGACACCTCCTCCACACGTCTTCGACACCTCCTCCACACGCCTTCGAACACGTCGTCCACACGCCTGCCATCATAGTGAGTCCATCAGTTGATCTGCATGCTAATGTCTCGGCCTGAAGCGACCGGGAAACTGCTCTTTGGTCAGTAACCATGGAGGCGGTAATTCCGCTCCCTTTATATCAAGGCTGATCTAAACTGCGTGTGCGATCGTGTCTCATATAAATAGCGTGGTAAGACCTCACTACATGCAGAACCTCCCTACCAGTTTCCAGGTCATTGTTTCTACCGACACATTGCTGCAGTCCTCTGGTGGGCGATGCCTTTGTCGCATCGAACGAAAAAACAACCCCCTGTTTGCCATCACAGTAAGTCCACTTGCCCTGCCTGCCTGCTAATTTGTGCCGATAGAAGCCTTGGCGAGAGAGCTGCTTTTTGGTCAGTAACCATGGAGGCGGTAATTCCGCTCCCTTTATATCAAGGCTGATCTTAACTGCGTGTGCGATCGTGTCTCATATATATAGCGTGGTAAGACCTCACTACATGCCGAACCTCCTCAAAGCAGTTTTTTCGCCATGGCTTCTGTCGACACAAATTAGTAGACGGCAGGCTTCAGGTGGGCGATGGCAAACCAGCTGATTCCCCGCCCCCAAAAAGTGAGTTTTCCATTTCCTGACTTTGATACCAATTGCTGACCAGCCTGAGAACCCACAACAATCACAGTGACAGCTCCTCCTACCTGCCTGCCTGCCTACCTACCTACCGATCGACCGAAAACACAAGACCGATTGAAACACACATCCGATCGAGAACGCACAACAGATTGCAATACACCGATCAAACACACACACACACACACACACACAACCGATCGCGGGCTCGCTGCACTTCAAGACTTCGGGGCGGGGAAGATAAAAATTGGTTTTTGTATGATTTGTGAAGGATTTGGAACTGGGAAATGAAATGGTTTATGGATACTTGTACAAACATGGGTTGGAAAATATTTGTCTGGGTCTTTGGAATGAAGCATTATGGCTGGGGAGATTATCTGGAGTTGAATACCTACAAGGTCATCATCAATCACAACACATGGGATACGTCCCTTCTCTCACAGTTGATTTGTTCCTAATGCTTGCTTATGTTGCTCGCCATGTTTTGAATTGTTCTGCGTACCTCATTACAACTTTGATGGGTTGCTTCCCTACTGTGATCGCGTTGTCGGGGCTCCCCTCAGATGTAGGTCAGTCACCTTCACCCATCATCCGCATATGCGTGCTGCCTTCAAGGACATGCTTCCCTGGGAATTGATTATCGCCGCAAATGGACAAAGCAAGAATACCAACAAAGGACTCAACGTAACCTGCAGCGTCTTGCGACGGCACCTCCCAGTCACTTGTGCACTTTATGGTCGTTCGCGTGCCTGGCCGTGCTGACTTGTTTCCCAGAGACCGACGAATCTCGAGACCGGCGAGATCTCTAGAAGAATCACATCCAAACATTCAACCCACTTCTTGCCAGGAAGCACTGATGGAATACGCTGTGCCGGTTTCCGAAGGTCATTGGGGCTCGCTCTCCATCAGTCTTGGGCTCTAAGCCCGTGGCCTGTTCTTACTGCTTCATCTCCCTCACGTCGAGTTGGCTGATCAGGAATACAGCAAGAGATCTCCGGATGATGATATCGCTGCACCTTTTTAACCTGAATCTAGATGTAGACCTCGCTTTATGGCCGTACAGCACGCTCGAAGCCGTTAACCCACTCTACGTGGAATGGATCCCACCTCTGTGAAATGTCGGACTACTACAAAGTATCATTCAAGGGTAATTTTCCCTCTTTATGAGATCGGCGACGGAAGCTCCGTCAGCGCTAAGTGAGACCATGTTCGACATGGAGGAGACTCGTTGTTTTGGTTACTTGCTCAACGTGGGCAGATGGAGATGGCATCTGGACATGGCTTTAACCGCTGCTTCTCATAGGTCGACAGAATCATCTGATGGCTGTAAGACGACACTAACCTGCGCTCCTTTCTCGACGAGGCTGTGGTGACAGGAGGCTCAGGGGTTCTGGCCGCCAAGCTGACATGACCGGGAGCCATCGCGTCGAGGATCGATGAAGAAAGCGAGACTTCGGAATGCCCGGTGAAGTTTATGCTAGGAGGAACGTCTCCGTACATGGCCTCGAGAAGGGAGCTCTTTTGGTGGACTATGTCGCTGACTGGATCAAGAGGGTAACGAACTCGCCCCTACCCATCGATCTACACGCACCCACGGTCTAGAGGACGGCAGTCGTTCCAGAGAGGCGGTAGCCATTGTCCGCTCCACTAAATCTAACGTACCGATCCTGAGAGAGTCGATCAGCGTATATTGCAAACTCGAGTTTGACTGACAGCCCGCCACGGTTGTTTCTCTCCACTCTCTCACCCCAAGACCTCTCAGGACTCAAAACCATCTCCTTTGTCGCCCTTGGATTTCTCGGTCTTCGTTAATCTTTAATCCATGGTTGATTATCCTATCCCATCGGCCTCTTTCCTTGGCTGCCTCTTAGCAGCAGCTTGGACCCGACAACATTCAACACTCTCGAAAATGCGAATGGGCTGCTTGTGCTAGATCAAAAATTGACCAAGAATTTCCGAGGCTCTTGTTTGTGTCCTGCTAATCTTGAACAGCTCAAGAAGAGTGTAGAGGCAAGGGCCAGGTTCTCGACACCTGGATGTGTCAAGTGACGGCGGGCTGTTCTCCAAGGAAATGAAAAATAACTTTGAATTATAGTGTCTTGGTTTTAAAGAGTCTGCTGCTTTGGGACTCCGAGAATAAAGGGGCTTGCTCCGCTGCCACAGGACTTGGGCCAGGCTCACCATCAATGTTGTATCCCGTAAGAGGCACAGAAGTTTGTTGCACTAAGAATCTTCTCCCTACATCAAGAGGGGACATTAAGTTCGAAAAAACAATCATTTGAGGTCTTGGATACGTGATATGGTACGCCCAAAGCAGAGACTTTAACTCCTAGGTTAAGTGTGTACACTGCCAAGGTACAGCCCGAGCCTGGCAGTTAACCGTCTAGGAGTTCAAGAACTAATGAGGTGCTTGTCTGCATTTATATTTAAATACAATTGTCTCTTGTCAGACGTCCCAGTTACTGCACCTGCATCGTTCGGGCTGACAATACCTGGTGGACTCTTGTACGGCGCCAGGGACTTCGATGGGCGAAGGCCGAGTGCCACTTACTTCTCACCTCCTCAACGTGGACGGAAACCGATCCCTTGAACTAGAACTGCCCTTGAAATATTAGAGACTCAGGCCAACATCAGATAGATACAAAAGTGCAGGAATCATGCTCTCGACAGTTTGGCACAGAGGGTTTCGGTGTACGCACGGTGCTAATGGCCAGGATTAGCACCGCCATGAACAGGTTGGCACCGCCGATCCACCCCCACTATTCTCTCCGACAGTCATGCAGCCGCAACATCCCAGCTCCATCTCCAAAAAAACGTCATCGCCATGTCCTCAACACCGCAAGAAACCAAACAAGAAGCCGCCGAGGCTCCCAAGCCGACCGAGACCGGATCGGATGCTTGGAGCGACGACAAGCGCCGTAAATTCGAGACGTGAGCGATTCGCCGCGCGCTGCCACCCGACCGAGAGCCGACCAGCTGAACTTGGATAGGAAATCGAAGAGCGAGTACTACGATCCGTGCCAGGAGGCTGCGCAGAGGAGTTATCGGTGTTTGTTCAGGAACGGAGGGGATAAGTCCATGTGTGGGGAGTACTTTCAGTATGTTGAATCATGGTTGGGGGGGGGATCAATGAGCTGATGGCTTCACAGGGCATATCGCGACTGCAAGCAAGCATGGGTACGTTGGAATCAATTGGCGTCGAGGGGTTGTCTATAGCGAGCTTGGATAATTACTGACGTTTGCTGCAGACTGATAAAAGGAGGAAGGAGGGCGGCGGCTGGTTCTAGGACGATCGACTCGAGACGGGACGGATACGCGCTGACCGATCGAATGCTGGACCCCGAGAACTGTATTATACGGAAGGAAAAACCACGGACATTGTACGATATTGATACATGGCGAATACATTGAATTGGGGGGAGTTGCAGAACAAGCACAATCAAATGCTATACTGGAACCTAATTGAGACGCTTCAATCCTCCCTCAACCTTGGGTCGACGGATATGCTGCAGTCTCATGCGGCAATCATAATCGCCATCCTCCGTCACGCTTGTGAGCTGCGCCAGGAGCTCATCGGAGTCAAGTTAAGGATATCCGAGATTACCTGTGAAGGTGCATTATCCCTCGGCCCATACAGTGGTTCGATCATTTGTGTGACGGGGTTGATGTTGAATCCAATAGCCTCGTACGCCGTGGCATTCGTCAGGAATGAAAAGCTCCGGGCAGAAAGCAGGGCCGCGGTAGCGAGGCAGATGAGCCGGGGATCGCGCGTCCGCATAAAGGGCCAGTGTTTGAGGGGACTGCAAAACCCTCAGCCGGTGCCAGCGAGCTCGGTGAGGGTCTTGAGATTCACGGGCCGGCCCCCTGGCTGATTGCACAGAGGCGTACAAGTTTGAAGATGTACCAGTTGGCCAGGGCTAGCAGGCCCGGCACTATCATGATGGAGCAGTCAACGTCGATCAACTTGGCCCACAGCAAAGAGAAGCGGCACCCGATAGGCTCAGACTGGGTGAATCCCTTGCGGTGTTGAGTTATGTGTGAAAAATAAGGCCAACGGAGACACATGGCCACTGAGGCGATGGCAGCGACAATGACAATGTCCACGAGGGCGGCTTTGCTGGTCCGGCGATAGGTTGGTATCTCAACCTGCTCTCACTCCCCATCCACGGCATCTTTAGGTAACAGGTTATCCGTGACCGTCGCTTGTGTCGTTGGCTCGTTGGCTACGGTAGGAGGTGGTGATGCCAGCTCGTTGATGGACAGAGGTGACACTGGCCTGTCGTAACCCGTAACCCCTTGTGATGCCGTTTCTTCTTCGCGGCAAAGTTGGAGAGTTTTTGATTGGTTGTCAGTAATCTTTCCGTTATTGAAGAGATCATATGGCTCACAGTTGCGGGGAGAGTGAGAGAGCTTCGTCTTATCCGCCAAGTCTCAGAGTCTTGTGTGAATGGACGAGAGGTGCAGGAAGCAGAGCGAGCCACTGAGAACGACGAGGTATTCAACTGGACGCAATTTAGATGTCCAAATGCAACCGGATAATGCATCTGTCGTGTAATCATTAAAACATGCCACATATCCCCCTTGTCCGTGTCAAGTGTAGCCGCGTCTAACCTCGTCCATCAGTGCGTTCAAGCTAGCTAGGCAGAGAAACATGAATGATAACCTTGACGAATTAGGATAACCTGGTGATACTACATCAATCCCCCGTCATGCATATCATGAAAAGATGCCAAACCGTGTGCTACCATGCGAAACCTACCTTTCGCTACCTTTGTCTCACAGAGACCAGTCGTAGACGAACCCCCATCACATACGACTGTCGGTTCATATCCAGCCGTCTGTCGGGCTCATACTTAAACTTGGCACCTTCAGCGGAGTCGTTCAGTTCCTGACGACTCATCCAGTAGGTCTCTTCGAAAGCATTCCTGTCCAGCGTCATTCCCACGTCGGCCGTCAACCTCACAGCGTCTAGAACCCTCCCGCTCCTGAAAGACGGCACCCCAAGCGAGTCGAGCGATAGAGAAACCGTTAGGGTGCAGGCGCCGCCTAGGGCGATAAGGCCGAAGAGGAGCATCCATGGGACAAAGGTCATGGTATATGTGTCCGGCTTCTTCTCCAAGACCTCGACTTCGGAGACAATGGGCTCAACTATGGTATCACTATTGTCGTCCTGGATTGCTTCCATGACTGCCGCCTCATACCAGACGAATGCGTCAACAAGTGTTTCAATGTCCCAGGCGGGTCGATCTGCCTCCTGGTACGTCCTGCGAGCCGCTCGCAGGATGTAGCCGCCAATGCCTGGCGACCTCCCTACGCGACCACTTTCGAACGTATCAAAGTGTTGTCCCCGGAAGAGTATTGGTGTTTCATTCTGGGCTTCAAGCTTCTCGTTATCCAGACTGGATTGATTCAGCAACAAGGTCGTTCCATTGAGATTGGCTGTTGCCGTTCCAGACCACCTGTTGAGACTGCACACTACGCCCCAGAAAGTCAAGTCGTAGCTCTCGCCTCTGAACTCGCTCTCTTCAGCGCAAGAGGGACTGGGAACGACCCCTTTCGCTCTGAATGGGGTAAGGCTGCCGTACCGCATCGTTTCTAGCGAGTCGTCTGTCTCGTTTCCAGTATGACTGAACCCTCCGATCCAAGTCGCTCCCTTGCTGAATGCGATGAGGGGGTACCTGACTGGTGAGCCGTTTGTGCTCACAGCATCCATCCCCTGAGTCGCAAGAAGCTCTCTGACAATGCCAAAGCCTGCTTGGAATTGTGTAGACCCAGACTCGGAGGATGAGGTAGCTTCCTCGAGGTTGAACGTGACATGCGGCTCGGTCTTGTTTGGAGAACTGATTGACACTGCTGAGAGATTAGATGGCTTGCATGATGCCAATATCCGGTACGCGGGCACGTTGAATAGCTGTTCGATTGTTGGGCTAATCTCTAGGCGTGCTCGGCTCGAAATGTTGACACCAAGGAATCCGTTGGAACTTGGCTTTAGGTCTGTCGCCTGTAGACGTTGGAGTTGATTCTCAAGGTCATTGAGAATCTGCAAGTGCTCGCCGTCCGTTAAATCCAGGGGTAGGGGTTGCTTCAAGAAATCCTGCATCCCTTGCATGGCTTCGAGAGTCGTTGTCGTATTCACACTGCCGGCTTCCTCGTACGCGGTAACATTGCTTAGAAGAGAGAAGCTCAAAGATGAAAGGATGGATATGATGCCTAAGCAAATGATCCGGGGCTTTTGCGATTGAAGAAACGTCCAGAACTTGGTAGGGCTGGTTGATCCCCAGTCAGTGCCGGCAACTTCCACAAGGACGTTGAGGCTTGCTTTCGAGTCTCGTTTCTCATGCTCATTGACAGCAGAGAGACGGGCGAGTTTGAACATGTGCCAGTTGGCAATTGCGAGCATCGCGGGAGCCACCAGCATAGAAGCGGCGGCATCGATCAGTTTCGCCCCCGTTGAGCTGATGTTCCCTCCGATACGGACAGCTCTGATATAGCCCCCGTCAACCTTGGTTTGGATGAAGGCGACCAACCAACAGGCGGCAGAGAGAGCAGCGAGGCCGGTGACGGCGATGATGATGATGGAGTATAGGACATGGTTCTTGAGAGGAGTGACTCGTTCCGGACGGGGCTTGGCCTGTTCTTGAGACTTGTCCTCGTGGCTCGGGGCTGGTGGGGTGCGTGCATCTGTCTGGATGACATCTTCAGTGCTTTCATGCTTGGCTGTACCTGTTGAAGAAGCGTCGGTTGGTTCTGGCGGTGCCTGTTGCTCCGTGACAACGGTCGCAGGTGACACTGAGCGTAATGTTGCCATGGCGTACTGAGGCTCTTGTTGAACGGCCATTCGGTAGCGGAAGAAAAGGCAAGAGTATCAAGTTGAATATAGTGGTGTTTTGTTCAAAGTCAAGTTGTGAGTGTTTGAGAGCTTCTATAGTTCGGCTGGCGATTCTTTATACCTGCTGGCTCACCAGGCAAGCGCACACAGGCCCCAACCATTCTCCTCTGTAAACGAACGATTGAAAATGAGGCTCTTCGTCGTTGTACAGGTTGAGGCTTGATGGCGCAGCAGCCTCTGTCCTTCCCAAGGCATGGACGATGTTGAACAGACCCTGCACGTGATCCATCCTGGGTTACCTTGGGATGTCTCGAGATGGAAAGTGCCTGTTAAGCACACCGACGGTTCAAGTCCTCGACAGGCTAATTACTATGATTGTACAACCTGGTTGGGGACACGGTGAACAATGGCTGCCGTCGAGAAGAACTTGTAGCTGTTGCTTGTTTCGGAGTATCGATGCTGCATCATATCGTTTTTTGTGCTCTTTCATAGAGGTTCCTGTTGGGCAAAGCAGTAGTGTCCCTTGTATCTAAGGCCGAGAGAGATGTTCATAGAGTTGGGACCCAGACTGGTTGCAAACTCCCGCGTGTCTCGGGCAGCCCAAGACTGGAAGCTCCGATGTCTCACATTTTCCCTCTCGGCATTAGGTGACGAATCCCCGGCAGACAGAATGTATTCGGTTCTCAGCCTTATTTGCTGACCCAACACGATGTCACGTCCTCCGCTCCGTCATACCAGCGTGCCATGTGATGGGGGCAGGTAACGTGGAGCCATCGGCATGTGTGTCAAGAGGCGTTCATAGAGCGGAGCAGAGCCGCAAGTTTGTAATCAGGTTTGTTCATGGGCCTCGGTGGCAAAATTCTGTTGAGGAAGCAACTTGGAGGGCGTGCTCCTCGAACAACGGAGGTGACTCGGGGCCCTTTCTGAGCAGCCCGAGACGATACTCATGATGTCTTCGCCGGGCTCACCAGACTAGTCCCTCTAATCATACACTAGGTTTATTTCACCTCTTTCGTTAATCAGCATTGCTGCCCTGACCGTGGTCGATGCCGTTGGTCAAAAGGGGTTGCATTGGATGGCATTGGGGGGGCTCTGTTTCTTGATGGTTGTGGTGGCCTCAATGTACAGATTCGGCTGCCATACAATAATTGTTCTCTCATGGAAACTAAGATTTTAATGAAGCGTCATTAGGACCGTTTGCTGTTGCTTTGGCCAAGTTACAGGGGCTTGCCATCCGTTCGTGAGATCGACCTGATGGGGGTCATGTGACGACTAACGCAAGTGGGGCATGGCATCCATCAGCCACACACACCACATCCACCCGCACCGCCACACAGCTGCTTCCCTTCTGCCCCACGTTCCCAAGTTCAATTTGTGCCCCTCCAAAGCTCTCGACAATCTCACGCTTGTCCTTGGACTCATTCTCACCCTCGATTTTTAGGCCAATCTGAGCGTGGAAAAAGGGCGTGAAGCTTGGCGCACTCATGAATCGCCAACAGCGGCCGGTCCTCAAAAACGGCGTCGATCTCCAGCTCCAGTCTGCCTTTAACGATGGCAACTGGGCTGTCGTGATCCGCCTGGCTGAGAAGCGAGCTCGAACGTTTAATGATCAGTATTATGAGGTGCGCAGCTCGGCTTTTCCCCGTCGGTATTGCAAGGAGACTAAGGATGGGTAGATCGTCAAAATATGTGCCGAAAGTCAGCTCGATGATCCCAGTGCCAAGTTTGCTGCCGTGACGGCTATCGACAAGTTCGTCAAGGAAGGGACCGTTGTGAAGGACGTGGACGGCATCGATCTTCTTGAGTGGGCAACGCAAGGCCTGACGACAGAGGATGAGTTCTCTCAGACTCTGGGTCCTTTGAGGGCACGCCTCGTCAAGGCTTCGCCCAAGGATAGGGTTGGCGCCAGCCGGTGCTTGGAGTCTTGTCTGCTGCATTGGGACTTGATCAGTGCCCAACAGGTATGACAGGGTCCATCGTCGGCTGACCCAGTGGCTGACTTGCTCCCTAGATTGCGGCTATCCTCGACAGATCATTCCCCCAGGATCGAACATTCATGTTTTGGAACATTGTCATTACACATCTGTTGGCGGTAATGCCCCTCATGCACCTCTGCCTGTCGCGGGCTGACATTCATCAAGACTAGCCCTCAGTCGCCACCCGAGAAGAAGAAGCTCTACGGTATGCTTGCATTGAAACAGATCCAGCGTGCTGCACAGCTATCCGAACAGGTATTTCCCTTGCTCACGCCAACAAGTCTGACATTAACACGAGCAGGCCGCGAGCTCTGAGGGGGACGATGCCAAGCCTCAACCGCGAAGTGTCCAAACAGAGGAGGAGATCTTGCTACTTTACGACATTGTAGAGAAGCATGGCTCAGAAGGAGACTTTGAGAAACTTGTTTCCAGTCCCGTCTTTTGTCCACTTGTACAATTCCGAAAGGGCCGAAAGGAGCTCTTCTTGAGAGTTATTTCGAAACACCAACGCCAAGGAGACCATGAAGCCATCTACCAAATATGCAAGGATTGCTTATTGACAGAGGACGAAAACGGCCAACCAAACCTTTTAGGGGCGGATTGGAAGGTCTGGAAACACTTTATTGGTGCGGCTGCCCAGGTAAAGACTGTGAAGCCAGAGTAAGTCCGCCATTCCCTCCATACCCAACCTTGACTGACTTGTTCTAGCATCGAAGAGACTGTTCAGAAACTCCTTCTGAAGTTTGTCAAGTCACCCAATTTGCGGCCCATCTACAAGCGAATCATCTTGTTGGCGCGTGTCGCTGCAGCCTTCAACCTCGCATCAAATGACAAAGACGACCTTGCCGACAACGAGCCTGCATCCTTCCGGCTCAAAGAGCTGATCAACTACATCAAAGATCAAGGCATAAACGCAGCCTGTTTTGATGATGTCAAGACCTTTGTTGAGGTGCTCACACCACCTGCTTTGTCGTATCTCGCCTATGACTTTGTTCCCAAGCTGGCAGACGAGATGGAAGACGAACTCAAGTCAGCCAGGATACGAACCCTTTCTTTCAAGCTGAAATACTTTGCTGCGACCTGCCCTTCCATGTATATCAACGTTCCTGGAGAGAAGCCTCTGAGGAAATGCGTGGTTACCGACATTGAGGTTGACGCTAGCTCACCGGCGCCTTGTTTCAACACGATTGCCAAGGATGCATTAGAGGTTTACAAGTCATTGTCCAAACTTACAGAAAAGCATCCATCCGTCGAAGGCGAGATTAAGCCAGAACTGGCAGTTATTATTGCCCTCTGCAACATCCAGCTGGCATTCCCTCCCTCAACAGAGATATCCAACTCCCCAGTCTCTCTCGCGCCACTCCTCCGTGCTGCCTTGTTGCTAGAGCACCAGCTTTCCTTGACGCCCAAGCATGGAATCATCTCACTCCTCCTTGTGCAGCTACACCTCCTCACGGGTTCTTCGCCTCGAGCGCGCGAGATCTGGGAGACACTTGGTGTGAAACGCACCATCATGGACTCCCTCGGCCCTATTTTCTACGACCGTCTATCTACCATTTCCCCGGCCCTGATTTCCCCGTCTGATAGCTGGGGATGGGATCTCATGGACCTTCTCAACTCTCACTTTAGTGTGTCGTTGAAGCTTCGCATGCCTAGGCGGCTCATTGATGCCTTCGAGTCGGGCAGCTACAGCAGCGTTATTGATATCCCTCAGTATATGGAGGATCTACGATGGAGTTGCACTCGGGCGATGAGTTTGGTGGAGGAGACTAGAACTGAGAGACTTCTGGGAGAGAACTTCTCAGAGGTCCTTATAGACCCCCGTTTCGGTGAGTTTTCCCGGGCGCTGTGTATTGGTGTGGTACTAACGCATTCTAGTCGAAGTGACTGATGATACCCAACTCGTTGAGACTATTGACTATGGGTCTTTCCCCTCGTGGGATTGTAGCTCTCAACCGCCTGTGTACTCTCGCCTTCGAGTTGGTCCAGCATTATCGGTATGTCCCAAAGATCTAACCTTAGGTGCTCGCTAACGGACCCAGAACCGTCGTGCTCATTTGTCGCTTCTCGCCGAGGCATTCCACGAGGTGCTCAGCTACAAACCTCCAGCTATCTACAAGGCTTCAGCAGCAGCCGCGATACCAGACCAGATCTTTGTGCTCGAAATGCTGAGCCAGTTGAGCAACTCTTTCACCAAGTTCCTTCAGGGTCCCAAGAAGGATGTCACACCCCAGGAGGCGACCTACTTTGAGGTCATTAGCCTTTTGAGCACCCTCATTCCCTTTACCACAAGCATGAGCAGAACCAAGACTATCCCTGAGGAATTTGCACAGATTACGGACACTCTTAGTATCGCTCTCGACACCCTCAAGCTCGACATCACAGCTCCATCCGACGTTTCGAATCAGGTCACTGCCTTGAGCACACTTCACTCCCTCGCCATCCTCCGCGACACAGCCGGCGCAATTAAGAACAGCGCCAACTGGATCATTTCCTTCAACGACCGTGAAAAGGAACGCGATCGCTCTGGCAAGAGCAACCTACCCAAGGAAGTCATGGCCCAGATCAAGGACCTTATCACTGCGTCAACGGCCGCGCTCAAAGAGGGTAAAGACTGTGTGGACAAACTAAAGGGACATGTCATTGGCAGGGACTTTGAACCATCAGTGAGGACATGGATCTTTGAGAATGCCGAGGATGTATTGGACGTTGTGGGTGAGGGTGCCACGGGAAAGCTTGTCAAGAGCTGGGAGACCAACGTCAAGGGATGGATGCACGTTCAATGGAGTTAGATAGGTTGGTAGAAGATATACATTAGATCTATGAAACCAATACATGTAGCACGCCCGTCATGCAGGAATCCCCCTAGCCTATAGGCAAGTAATCAATTTGATCCATTCGTTGTTCCCTCGACCAATCCCACTTCGGCGGCTGTTGGTGTCGTCACAGCCAAGCATAAAGCCCCATACGCCTACTTCCAGAGCTAATATGACACTCTTCCTCCTTAACATCATCTCCCACAGCGCATCCTACCTGCCTTGACCACAAACCACCATGTGTGCCCAAAGGACTTCTGAATGGCCCGGATTTTGTACATGGACCAAGTTCCAAGCAGAACCGGGTTCTATTGATGAGAGCATCTTCGACCCGCTCTACACCTGGAGTGACTCCATCAGCACACCCGCCTACGGGCGCATTACAGAGTCTCCTCAAGATTACATCCTACCACTCGGCTGGAACTCACCCGAAGCTTAACAAGAATTCAAAAATTCCCCTGAATACCAACAACTAATAACCAACTTGGGAATCACCTTGGCCCAGTCACACACACTCAGATCATAATCTTTGAGAACCACAACTTCGGCTCCACATCGACTCCCAACATGGAGATCTTGACCGTATACTGGCCCCTGTCTCTCTCCCCCGGTACTCGAGACGCAATCTGGGAAGTAGAGCCGCTCGTTCACATGCCAGTGTCTGAGGCGATGAGCCGTCGCTGCTATAAGCAGGCCCCAGTGTTTAGATGGGTCGACGAGCCACAGACCTGGAACGACGACAAGGCACTGGCGAGCGTATGGTCACACGGCTGAAAGAGTGAAGAGCTAGAGGATAAGTTTAAGCGCACCGAGAAGAGAGTTGTCTCAATGGGTAGAGACATCATCTATCCGCTCGCGGTGGATGATTTTGAGAAACGCCTATGGAATCTCAGTGCTCTCGGTTTGGAATCTATCCATGCTGTTTTTGAGGATCTCAACTGGATATATGACGATGAAATTAAGCGATATCATTGCCTCGAAAGGAGGAAGCTTGATGGCTTGGCTGGAGGTGAAGGTGCTCTTTGAGACATCTTGAGAACGAGTGTATGTAGCATCAACTTCTAACGGTTCCCAAGGCTGCCTCCAAAGCGATTCCGCTGACGGAATGACTGGAATTTATGGTGAATCAGACTTATCTAAATGCGTAGCGACTTAGATTGCCCCTGCTGGTATAGCAGTCTTGGATTACACCAAGAAGATACAGGATCGACTGCCCTCGCCATCATTGATGAATCAGACGACCGAGTGTTGACAGACGCCACTGTGTTAGCATTTGGATATGATGCTATGATGTGTTCGAAATGTGTTCTTTATCATACTTGAAGCCGGGATAACCGACATACAAGATAGAGTGTTGACAGTTTCCCATCCGTGGAGAACGGAGGCGGTAGCTCCCACAGCCTTCATCAACCCGGATGGTCTCTTCCTGACAGTGACAACTCGGCTTCTGAGTTGCCATCGGGTCGAGCGGCCAGGTCTTGAATGTCTCCAGTCAGAACGATATCACCTCAACAACCCCAACCTTCGTTGTCAACGCTGGCCATCATGTCACATCCATTGTATTAGCTATGGATTATGATCTAGAGTCAAATGTCCCAGTTATTACAACCAGAGCTTATTGCTACTAAATCGTGGTTATTGCCACTTCCAAGGAGTAAGGAGCAGGGCAGGTGAGTGTTTTCGTCACTCCTTGAGCAATAGGAACTAGTGCATCGGTCATCGAAGACTTAAATGGCCAACCGTCAACTGGCTCATGGACAGTTCTAGTTCCTTCATCTAACATGTATGATATTGCCTCTTTATCCCTCCTAGCCTCACCACCTCAAATAAGAGCTCTTCCACCCTAGTTAGCAGGCCAGATGCCAAAGAGCCAGACTCCTTCGCTCAAGAAGCTACCACAACGCAGGCCTAAGTATGAGACTGCTGTAACGAGGTGCCACGATATGTCACAACTGCGATGGCAATTAACGACTCTTTGCTCTCCACTTGTAGGTCGTCTGATACTAGGGAGACTATTTTGAGGAGGACCGCCGGCCTGAGGCGAGTCTCTTGGCCACCATCATGTCCCCTGCAGCGCCAAAACTCCCGAAACTCGAACTCACACTCCAGTTTACAGAAAGTGATACTGGGCCCTTGGAAGATACCATGGAATCAGAGGCAAGTATCGTGGTAGATACTGGATCCGTTCACACAGAGACCACGGATCCCACGGCGCTCATCCCATAGATCAATTTCGCCGTTTAGGTGCTGTTGCTAATACCATAGCCCCCACCGTCAGTCTGCTTTGAGCTCTTTGGCAGTCTTGAGAACAGCACAAAGTGGCCCCTCCACGACTAGCCAGAGCACAGTAAGTTACTAAGGAGAGTGTTGCGTGGTCGCCTTGTTATGGCAGACCGTTTTTAGTGTTGGAGCGGGAAACACTTCCACCTCCTCGGGGCAAGCTACGGGGTGCGAGATTGAATTAGTCCGGTTGTGTCTCATCAATACTGCTTGTAGTGTTTCCATCGATGCCACGACGGTCAGCACGGCGACAAACCGGACCAGTTCTCTTGGCCTTCCAGCCGGCGCAGACATTCCCCAAGAAGCCAAAGGGGGTGGTGATATTCCAGCTCCACTAGAGTACAATTCTAATGGCGTAAAGTCCGATAAAATATTCATGGAATAGCCTTTCGAGAGGGGGTTCCCTTCACCACTAGTAGAGTAGCCAGAGCTGTACCCTCAAGGACAAATTCATCCGCTTCGCCGTCCGTGTGTGGCTTGCTACCTACCCAATCCCTTAACCTCGAGTCCCCTTTGTGCTACCCATGTCTACAGTCATTTTATGCCACACTTCATCTAACTAAATGGAGGGCGAGCAATCCGGGGCGAAATACGGATACCCCTTTAGCAAAGCCGTTTGCCCAGTAGGGAGGCCGTTAACACTATCCCCGTCATGAAAGGCAAGAATTGACAAGAATGCGTCTATAGCCGCTACTTTTCCCACGAGGGAAGCGCTTATTATTCCAACCTAGAGTGAAGTTTCGTGCAACAAGGGGCTTGACTGTTGCCACGAAGCATTTGGTTGGGTTTAGGATACGGACCTTTCGGCACAGTGGCGGTATACTCAGATAGGAAACAAGCCAAGGTGTCATCTCGATCCGCGAGGTATATCAAGGCATGTAATCCAGGTACGAAAGCATCGGGACGTTGCGCCGCCAAGCCGAGTACCTCTGTAGAGTTCAATTTCCAGTGAGTCATCTCACACAACATGTGTGACTCGACGGTACAAGGGTCAAGGGCAGAGTCACCAGCACAAAGGGATCAATTAGATTATCCTCCTCTAAGGGTAACTAATAGAAATAGTAAGGATAATAAAATAGTAAGTAAAAGATATCTAAAGCTTTACCTTTCTTTGTGGAATTATTCTACCATTTTATACCATTCCTATAAGATGTCTCTACTGTTCTACGGTCTCTTATATGTATTTCTTCAATCGCGTGAACAGTAGCCAATAACACATCCATCAAATAAACACCAAAACTCTATTAAAATTTAAACGCGACCGTTTAATATGCCCAACCTGCCTAATGACATGCAACAACATACGCCATCCCATGCTCCCCCACGGAGGGAGGATCCATCGGCTCTCGTTCCCGCCCCGGCCGCCCCGATATCGCCGTTCCGGACCCCGGGCATGGACCCTTGCCCTACACCGGCTCAGCGGTGCGCCAGGGGTATTTCGACAGGGGGAAGGCACTTCCCCTAAAACATCGGTGAGGCGCGCCACGCAAAGCAACGTGTAGAGTGTTGATCAAAGGGATTTATATTTACCGTGTGCTTTTTTTGTGTTCCCGTGAGGTGGTATCTGTGGGAATTTCGTCATACCTAATCGTAGCCGGCTGACGGGAAGACGCAGCGAGCGGGCGTCCAGGCCAGCACATCATATCCCGTGCCACGACCTTCCTTGTCTCACTCCTTTTTTCTTATCCTTTTCATTCTTCTTCTTCTCCTTTTACTCCATCTTTCGTTTTCATTTTACAAACTTAGATTTCACCGTATCTTTGCCTATCTTGTCCAATGAGTCCCAATTCCTCCGAGCCGGGCGGCTGTCGGGGATGCGCCAAGATCTTGGAGGATGAGAAGAAGGGGGATGAGAACGGCGTCACCGTTACAGAAAATGGCAGTAAGTTGAATGTGTCTAGTCATCTTTATATATATCCGGATAGGTTCAGATATACGCTCGAGTACAAGTGTATAAGCTGCTATCTCGAGCCGATCTCGGCCAGTGTCGAGTAGCCATATCCTGCCTAGGATGAAGATAGTATCATTTCCAACGCAGCGAATGGCTACACCAACCCAGTTCACCGATGCCCTTCATATCATCACAGCCTCTACATCAATGTGTTGAGCGAACGATTAGAGTCAACAATTCCCCAGATGGCTAGCGCCACATGCAAGGTGGCTGGTGAACCAGCAAGGCTGGCACTCATATGGCTTAGCCCAGCCGTTGACCAATCACCACCCGCTCATTGCACAAGGCTGTGGCGACAATTGAGACAAGCTCAACACTTGGACACTCACCCCCTTGAATTGCGAACATTCAGCCAAAAGTTGCACAATGCGTCCAAGCGGTTGAGTTTCCTGTCTTTTTCATTGTTCTAGACTCATTGGCTGTTTTTTGCCCAATCCCCTGACTTTTTTTTTTTTTCTCAAAAGAAGAGACCCTGGTATCGCGCAATCGCGTCATAGCTCCAATTTGGTGGTTCCCCGGCCTCGGCGTAGTGACAGGCCTTTCCCTAGCTTGACTCCCGTCTTCAACACCAAGCATCTATCTACCCTGACGCCTTTATTACCACAATTCAGTCTTCATAGTTACGGCGTAGGCTCACGTATGTGCTTTGTATTGCGAATTCCTTACCTTTTCCACTCAAAGCTGCCCTCTGCTGGCCCTGCCCCTCAATCTTCCACATCACCTGAATATGCTCCCACCTTGGCTATAGAACTGACACCGCCTAGGCGCCCACAAGATGCCTTCCCGGACGGTTTCGCCGACCATGTCGCCCGCCCCTTCGTCTCCGATCCTCTCTACCCTCGAAGTTGCCGAAGACCCCGCGACCCGACCCGATCTCATCCATAGTCTCTCCCATGAGAGTACCGTCCTTGCTCTCGCCGTTAGTCCCCAGCATGAGATGATCTATGCTGGTACACAGGATGGCGAGATTGTAGCTTGGTCTCTCGACACCTTCCACCAGGTTCATCGTGTTCAGGCACACAAACGCAGCGTCCTCTCGCTATCCCTCTCCCCCGATGCCTCCCTCCTGTTCTCCAGCGCTGGAGACCCCATCATCAACGTCTGGGACCCCAAGACCCTGACCCGACTATACGAGATCTACGGTTCCTACGACGTTGGTGACATCTTCTGCACCGCGTACAGCCCCCAGCACGAGACCCTCTACATTGGAGCGCAGAATGCCACCATCCAGTGGGTTGGTCTCAACGACACAACTGCTCGCGTGTCCCCCGAATCTCAGCAACACCCTGACCGACGAAACCACCGTTTCTTTGACTCCAAGCCCCCCGGCGGCACGAGTACGCCGCGGCGCAACGATGACCGATGGGGCTTGATCCCCAAAGCCCAGACCGTTCTCGAAATGCACTCAGGTTGCGTCCGAAACTTTGCGCACTACGGTTATGTCTACTGCATGATCATGGCCAAGGGCCCCACTGTCGATGTTGGGACCGATGACGATGTTCTGATATCTGGTGCTGGCGATGGAACAATCAAGCTTTGGAGTTTGGGGCATGCTGCCGGCGAGGACGAAGAGCATGGAGGTGGTATTCAGGAGATCATGACCCTGGGCTCCGACAACGCCGAGTCTGTCTTGTCATTGGCTCTTGACAGCTCGTTCTTGTATGCCGGCAAGCTAGATGGCGTTGTCGAGCTGTGGGATCTTGATACGTCTCAACGGTTAAGAGTCATCAAGGCGCATGATTGCGACATCATGTCGATTCAGATGGGTTGGGGTTATTTGTGGACAGCCGCAACTAACGGTTGGGCCAGCGTGAGTATTATTCTGTGTCCCCTCCAGTTCATCTTGCTCATATCCAGTAGAAATACAGCACAACTCACTATGGCAAATATCAGCATGCCTCGTCTGGAACTGTGCCCCAAAAGTACCAGTGCCTCTTGCGATGGCATGCTCATCACGGCAAGATTCTGGCTTCAGCCATCACCACCTACAAGAACAAGCAGTACTTCATTACTGGCGCCAACGATGACAACGTCTCAATCTGGGCTATTGACCCTGACGACTGCTCTAAGAAGGAAAAGGAGGTCTCTCAAGCCTCGGACAACTTGCTCTTGTCGACCCTCCGAGACTTTGTGTCGTACAAGACCGTGTCTTCCCGTCCAGAGTTTGCCGAGGACTGTCGTAAGGGAGCAACATATCTCGGTGCGCTCTTCAAGCGTCTGGGTGGTCATGTCGAGATGCTTAGCACCGAGAAGCCTCATAACCCAGTCGTCTATGCTCGCTTCTCGGCCAAGAAGGAGGCAGCTGAGACACGGAAGCGCATTCTCTTCTACGGTCACTACGATGTCGTTGCTGCTGACAGCCGCAAGGGCAACTGGACCAACGACCCATTTACCATGCAAGGAACTAACGGCTACCTCTATGGTCGCGGTGTCAGTGACAACAAGGGTCCAATTGTCGCTGCCCTCTATGCTGTTACGGACTTGATGGAGGCTCAGCAGCTGGAGAACGACGTCATCTTCCTGATCGAGGGTGAGGAAGAGTTTGGATCGCTCGGTTTCGAGGAAGCTGTCAAGAAGAACAAGGAACTGATTGGCGACGTGGACTACATCCTACTTGCCAACAGTTACTGGTTGGACGATGAGGTACCTTGCTTGACATACGGTCTCCGTGGTGTTTTGCATACGACCATCTGCGTTGATTCCCCTCGGCCTGACATTCACTCGGGAGTCGACGGTTCTTATATGCTGAATGAGCCACTGACTGATCTTACACACATCCTTTCCAAGCTCAAGGGCCCCGGCAACCGGGTACAGATCCCTGGTTTCTACGAGGGAATCCTTCCTGTGACTCCGGAAGAGGAAGCGCGCTATGACGACATTGCTTCTATTCTAATCCGCAGCAACCCAGAGAAGGGTCCAGAAGAGAGGCTCAAGCAGTCGCTAATGGCACGATGGAGAGAACCGAACTTGACGCTCCATCGGTACAAGGTGTCTGGCCCAGACGGCAGCCTTGTGAGCAGTCACGCCAGCTCCCACATCAGTCTGCGACTGGTGCCGGGTCAAGAGGTGGATAGCGTGATTGAGGCGCTGACGGCGTTTTTGGAGAACGAGTTCTCGCAGCTCGAGTCACAAAATAGGCTGACCATCAATGTGGACAACAGAGCCGAACCATGGCTGGGTGATCCCACAAACGCCATCTTTCAGACCCTAGAGAAGGCCATCCTGGAGACTTGGGAGGGTTCCTTCGAGACGTCTGCTCCTTCAGGCGATGCCACACCAGATGTTGCGCCTGAGAAAAATGAGGTCCTCTCGGTCAAGACAAAGCTAGGCAAACCTCGCAAGCCGCTGTACATCCGCGAGGGCGGTTCGATCCCAGCAATCCGGTTCCTAGAGAAGGAATTTGGGGCACCGGCTGCGCATCTGCCATGCGGGCAATCGACTGACTCGGCGCATCTGGACAATGAGAGGATCTGTCTGTTGAACTTGCTCAAAGCCCGTGAGATTTTTGCCAAGGTGTTTGGTCGGTTGTAAGCGGGGAGTTGGAGGATCTGAAGGAGTTGACGGGCGTCAGGGTTGCGAGGGAGAGATGTAAGATGTTTTTGTCAAAAGAAATGCCTAGAAAATGATACCCTGTTTCACTGCTTGATGGTGTTACTGCATCTGCCACGCTAGATCCAAGACTCGGATCGCCACCATGACCGAGTTACTGGGAGAAGCTAAAAGTTGATCGACGACGGAACCATCAACTTCAAGAGAGAGTTTTTTTTTTTTTTCGCCTCGCCTGTGCCTTGTAGGGCTGTGAAGAAAGTGGTCTCAAGATAACCATGATCTCACCGCAAAAGCTTACCGAAACATAAATTCTCGGTTGAGTAAAAGAGAATGCAACCCTCCACTCGGCTCAGCTCACTCGGTTCGACGATCATCCCCCCCTCCTCCTGCACGATCACGGACCTAAAATTAGACCCCCGCCCCCAGCCAACCACGAAAAGACAGTGAGTGCCTTGGATGCAAACTGCGCCGCATTGAGGCTGAGCCTTGCTTCTTTGTCTCTTGCCAGCTTGCAGTGCAGTGCAGTGCAGTGCATGTTTATTTTGTGCCTTGTGCCCGACCCAGCGGGAATTGCGGCAACATTTGGAA
>JABCKD010001214.1:0-17444 GCA_013186415.1 Fusarium sp. NRRL 66088 | reverse complement strand
CCTCCTCCCTCTCCCTCCCCCCAATCGTAAAACTTTATTGGCAGATCTGTTATTCTTCTTCTTCTCTTTCCCTTGTTCATTGGTCTCTCTCTTTTCTTTTTTCTATATCTTTACTTGGCTTCAGAGCTTGAGCTTTGTACACGACCGAACCCCCCGGGGGAAATCTCGACCGCCATCCCATCCCGTCATCGCATTGTGCTGCTTGAGAGATCCAGATCTTGCGAAACTTGGGGCGCGCACATACGCCTATCGAAGAGCTCTCCGCGAACCGGCCTTTCCATCCGGGTTCTGCAGTAAAAAGCAACGTCACGCCACGCCTAGGCCAATGCTGCTTCTGAGTGGCAAGTGAACTGATACTGGAGACTCCAAGACTCGACCCTGGTTCCTCAACCTGGCGGAGACCCCAGCAAGGGACTACTCGAGACCTCCGAGGCCGCAGCCACAGCCGTAGCTGTTGCTGGTCGGTCCCGCGCCTGCAACCGCCTTGACGAAATACCCATCCGTACCCGCGCCAGCCCATCCCATCATCGACGGAAGCAATTCTTTCAAACTTTGCCACACCAATTGTCGCGATTTCACCTCGAAATCCGTCCCCCCTTCGGCTTTCGCGCCTGTCTCTCACCCCCAAGCTTCGAGGTGAGCTTGACAGACGCCCCGTATCAACGACACCATGGGATTCGCCCAGTATGACGGGTCCATATGGAATCCCCAAAAGGGCGACTTCAGCCTGCGTTTCCAGCACGAGTATGTCCTGTCTCACCCCCCGCCTGTTTCCACTCCCGCGCGTTTCCATGGTTGGCTGACCTCATTGCCGCGATGTAGGTACCTTCAGATACTATTCCCCTTGATCGCCCTCGTCTTGTCCGTTGCGCGCCTATCTTGGCTGAGCATCTCGCGCATCCTCACCTCGCGGTCCGCCTCCAAAGTCAGGTATAGCCAACTTTCTAGCGAGGACCGCCGCCACAGTCACACCGATCTCCCCCCCGAGCGCGACCTCTTCAATGACGACACCGACGATGATGACGAAGCACTCGAGATTAACGGTGGCCGTCTAGCCCTGGTCAAGACCACTACCCGCGGCTCTATTGTCCAGGCCGATAGTCCCCATGGTCAGCGCCTTTCGCAAGTCATTGAGGAGCTGGCAGTCGCCAGCCTTGTCGTTCTTAATGCCATCAAACTGGTATACCACATCGACTCCAAGCACAACGGCCAAATCGTCGCTGTTGCTGGTCTCATCAACTGGTCCTACATCCTGATCCTTACGACTCTGCGCCTATTTTTTGGTAACACAAAATGGCGAGTCCCGCATCTCTGGAACCACACTGCCTTCCTCTATGGCGTCAATTGGCTCTTCTTCCTCTTTGTATTCCGCTCCAGCGTCATCAGAGACCTTACACAGCCCGTTCGCGCTGTGTTTATTATCGAGTTTGCGCTCATTTCCCTGCTTTTCAGCATGGCAATGACCACTAGGAAGGGCAACAAGACGGTTCTAATGGAATGGGAGGATGGTATCGAGCCCTCGCGCGAGCCGCTCGCCAGTTTGTTCTCCCTTGCCGTCTTTGGCTGGGTTGATGCGATCGTCTGGAAGGGCTGGAAGGCCCCCATGGAGATGGAGCATGTTTGGAACCTGCTGCCCAAGGACAAGGCCGCCGCTGTCGTGGCCGACTATCGCGCAATGAAGCAGACCGGCTCACTGGCGATTCACTTGCTCAAATACTTCAAGAGCTTGCTCCTGACCCAGTGCTTCCTGGCTGTCGTGGCTGGTATTTTCACCTTTGCGCCCACTTTGCTCCTGAAGGAGATTCTCCAATACGTTGAAGATGACCAAGGAAGGCCAAGAAACGTTCTTTGGCTTATGGTCATCGGACTCCCTGTCCTGGATCTTGTGCGCTCGTACGCCGACAACGCTGCGCTCTGGATTGGTCGGAAGATTTGCATTCGAGTCAAGGCGATCATTATTGCTGACGTCTATGCAAAGGCCCTGCGTCGCAAGGCCGCTTCGGGCAAGGACAAGGTTTTGCTTGATTCTGACAAGCCTACCAAGAAGGATGAACCCCAAAATGGTGCTATTAGCAAGATCAAGCGAGCTCTGAGTATGAAGAAGGATGGCAAGAAGGCTACCCCCGACGATGCCGAATCTGCCAATGGCAGCATCAAGGATGATAAGAAGGACCCCAGCGCTGATGAACAGGCGAATCTGGGTACCATTATCAACCTCATGTCTGTCGACAGTGTCAAGATCTCCGAGGTCACGGCCTACCTGCACTTCCTTTGCGCCTCTGCGCCTACGCAGCTGATCGTGGCTATCGTTCTCCTCTGGAGAGTCATGGGTCTGAGCGCTATTCCTGGTATCATCGTCATGGTCTTCCTCCTGCCCGTCAACTATGGTCTTGCCAGAGGTTTCACCATCACCTCAAAGAGGATCCTCGCTGCGACTGACAAGCGTATCAACGTCACCAACGAGGTTCTGCAGAACATTCGCATTATCAAGTATTTCGCCTGGGAGGAGCGCTTCGGCCGCATTATTGACGAGAAGCGCCAAGTCGAACTCAAGGCTCTACGTTCGAGGTTCATGGTTTGGGCCCTTGCTGTCGCCATCTGGAACTCGGTCCCCGTTCTCATCACTTTCTTCTCCTTCCTCGTCTACACTCACTTTGAGGGCAAGGATCTTCGACCCTCTGTCGCTTTCACGGCCATCTCACTCTTCATGCTGCTCCGTGTCCCTCTTGATCAGTTTGGTGATATGTTCGCCCACGTTCAAGAAACCAAGGTTTCTATTGAGCGTGTTGAAGACTTCCTCAAGGAGGAGGAGACGGACAAGTACATTCAACTTGGTTTGGACAATGTTGACGAAGAGGGTGTCAGACGCATTGGGTTCAGCAACGCGACCTTCATCTGGGGCGGTAAAGATACCGTTGCTGAGGATGGTTCCCGCGCTTTCCGCCTCATGGACCTGAACATTGACTTCCAACTGGGCAAGCTGAACATTATTGCGGGACCAACGGGATCTGGAAAGACGTCACTCTTGATGGCTCTTCTTGGCGAAATGACCATGATGGAGGGCAACGTCTACTGTCCCGGTGGACGCAGCCGTGAGGACGTTCCTACAGACCCCGAGACTGGCCTTGCCAACACGATTGCCTATGTCGCGCAGTCTGCGTGGCTCGTTAATGCAAACATCCGGGACAACATTCTCTTCGCGACGCCCTACGATGAGCAGCGATACCGAAACGTCATTGTTGCCTGTGCGCTTGAACGAGACCTTCAGATTCTTGACAACGGTGACGAAACTCTGGTTGGAGAAAAGGGTATCACGCTCTCGGGTGGACAGAAGCAACGTATTTCCCTTGCTCGTGCACTTTATTCCAACTCGGCTCACCTGCTCCTCGATGACTGCCTCAGCGCTGTTGACTCTCACACCGCTCAGTGGATCTTTAGCAACTGCATCAGGGGTCCGCTCATGAAGAACCGTACTTGCATTCTCGTCACCCACAACACCACTCTCTGCGTTCCTTCTTCCGACTATGTTGTGCTCCTAGAGAACGGCAGAGTTGACATTCAGGGATCTTCCAAGGATGTTATCGCATCGGGCAAGCTTGGCGAGGAGATCCAGAAGTCGCGTCCCGGTTCGGCCAACCCATCACGGATCCCGTCTCGTGTGCCATCAAGCGTTGGCGACGACGACACCATGGTCAATGGCCAGGGTGATGCTCTCGACGGCGTGGACAGCTCTAAGAAGGACGAAAAGAAGAAGCCGAAGGACGCCATGGAAGAGACCAAGGCTACTGGATCGGTTAAGTGGCCTGTCATCAAGTACTACCTCCAGTCCATGGGCGCCTGGTGGTTCTGGATTGTCGCCTTGTTTGTCTTTACTACGCAGCAGCTTTCGGGAGTCGCAACAAACTTTTGGGTTCGAGAATGGGCGAACCAATACGTTCCGGATACAGAAACACAAGGAAACGCATCAGAGCAGCAGATGGCTTGGAGCCTTCAGTCCAACTCGCACACCACATCGACTTTCTCGACTACATCATTTGCCAACGTGGTTCGACTGGGCAGCTCGCATGACCAGTTTTCTGGACAGAGCATGGCTCCGGCAAAGCCTGTTAACGTCATGTACTACCTTTCCGTGCTCGCAGCGATTGGAGCTGCAGGCGCACTTGCGGCTTTGATTAGAGATCTTTGGGTATTCCTGGGTTCTCTGACGGCATCTGGTCGCATTCATCGCCGCCTGGTAGGATCAGTGACGCGAGCTAGGTTCAAGTTCTTTGATGTCACACCGCTGGGACAGTTGATGAACCGCTTCAGCAAGGACCTAGAAGCGGTTGATCAGGAGATTGCCCCTGTGGCGATTGGTGTCATCAGCTGCAGCATCTCGCTCGTTGTGACGGTTGGTCTGATTGCATCTATCACACCTATGTTCTTGGTTGCCGCCATTTTCATTGCTGCTCTCTTCTATCTCGTAGCCGCCTTTTACCTACGAGCATCCCGCGACTTGAAGCGTCTCGAATCCGTCCAGCGCAGCCCTCTTTACCAGCAATTCGGCGAGACTCTGAGCGGCATGACGACTATCCGTGCCTACGGTGATGAGCGACGCTTCATCAGAGACAACTTGGAAAAGGTCAACACTCAGACCCGACCCTTCATCTACCTGTGGGCCTGCAATAGGTGGCTGGCTTTCCGGGCAGACGTGATTGGAGATCTGGTAGCCTTCTTTGCAGGCGTCTTCATCATTCTCAGCCTCGGTCAGGTCGACGCTGGTGCGGCTGGTATTTCACTGAGCTACGCTTTGAGCTTCACTGAGAGCGTCTTGTGGTTAGTTCGACTGTACGCTGTTAACGAACAGAACATGAACTCGATGGAACGTATCAAGGAATACCTGGATGTGGAGCAGGAGGCCGATTCAGTCATTGAAGACAACCGACCACCCAAGAACTGGCCCCAGAACGGATCCGTCGAGTTTGTGAACTACACGACGAGCTACCGCAAGGAACTCGACCCGGTTCTTCGAGACATCTCGCTCAAGATTGAGCCCCGGGAAAAGGTTGGCATCGTCGGAAGGACAGGTGCTGGCAAGAGTTCTCTGGCGCTGGCTCTCTTCCGAGCGCTAGAGGCGGACAAGGGCAAGATTCTCATTGATGGACTGGAGATTGGCACCATTGGCCTCCAGGATCTGCGAGAGAATATCACGATCGTGCCACAGGACCCGACACTGTTCCACGGAACGATCCGAAGCAACCTGGACCCGTTCAAGATGTACGAGGACAAGGAAATCTATGACGCACTCCGACGGGTGCAACTCATCGGACCCGACGAGCCTAGAACGGTGCCACCAACCCCGACACAGACCCCCAACTCGCCTAGCTCACCTGTGGCCAAGACCAACAAGAACATCTTCTTGGATCTCGAATCACTCGTGACAGAGTCAGGATCGAATTTGTCACAAGGACAGCGGCAACTCTTGTGTCTGGCAAGAGCAATGCTCAAGTCCCCTACAGTACTGGTGATGGACGAGGCGACAGCATCCATCGACTACGCGACAGACTCGAAGATCCAGGAGACCATTCGAGAACTCACGGGCACGGTGATTACAATTGCTCACCGATTAGCAACAATTGTGGACTACGACAAGGTCCTTGTGCTAGACAAGGGTCAAGTAGTGGAGTACGCCCATCCCTGGGAGTTGATCAACAGGGAGGATGGCACATTCCGAAGCATGTGCGAGATGAGCGGCGAGTTGGAGGTGCTCATCAAGGCTGCCAAAAAGAAGTGGGATGCCGGACGTCTAATCGACGTAGACTCATAGGAGAGGAGGCGGAAAGAGATGGAAGAAGAAAAGTGTCAAGTGTGAGCTGAAATGAAATGAAATGAAAGAAAAAAGGGAGGCTTCATGTACGATGTATGCATGCATTGCATTGCAGAGCCGGTGGGGGGGTTGGTGTTCATTACAACTGGATTCCTTTTTTTATTGATCAATTACAAAGCGACAGGACGGCGTGGCTATAGAGGATACCACCTAGGTCTTGGATAAGTAAGTAATAGACAGTAGTTATTATTTACTAGAGCTACCTATTTCACGTTGATGCATTCTACGGAATCGAGTTGATGCTTACTCCGAGCTCGGGGCGGACCGTGAATGTGGAGGTGGGGCCGAAGCGGAGTAAAGGTTAACCACGGCCTCCGCAATTCGGCATGTCGACCTTGAAGGGCATGGGTACCTTATGGGTGCTTGCATGAACTGGCTGAGAATCAGACAATGGCTGCCTGTTGAATGTGATGCTCTCAGGGTTGCTTCGCCCGTGAGATGGTGCTTTCTGAGTCCAGTCACTGTTAGCGCTGGCCCTTTCTATGGGCTCTCCCGCGGCAACAGCCACGTAACCTGATTGGAATGAGGACAGACGCCGAGGCGCTCAGGCAGAAACAGGAACAAGAGTACGTAACTCGCTAGGGCTTCGTCACCATATGAACGATTCGTTGTCATTGACGATCGCGTCAACAAACTTTTTCTCTCTGATTTAAACAAGAAACTGGCCTCTTTTTTTTCTTTGTGTCCGTCCCCTCTTCTCGTCATCTGGCTGCTTACAGGTACCTAATCAGACGGTGTCGAGGTCACGCCTTTCAGCTGCATCTTTACCTTCCCTTCATAGTGGCGAGCTTGTGCACGTGCTCAATAGCCACATCCATCTGTCTGTCAGTCCATCGACAACTTCTCCTCTTCCTTGCACCATCCCACTCTCGCTCGACAACCTCGCTGAGCTTTTGCGCACCCGGCTCTGGCATTCGATATGGGCGACCATCCCGACGAAGTGGGAGCCACGCAGACGCCTCCGCCGACGGGCGAGGCTTCCAGTGTTGTATCGGGGCAGACGACAAACTCCACGGTGCCGCTTCGTCGATATCCTGACGACGAGGAGGCTGCTGTGCTGTATCGAGACCACCCTGAAGGAACTTACCATGACCTCGCCCACGACGACAATGATCCTCCCCCAAGTTACACCGTCGTCGACAACGAGGGTCCTTACCCCAATCCGTTCGACCTTGTTGGGTCCAGCCTCGGACTGGAGCCTTTTAGTGAAGACTTGGATCACAAAACCGTCTACTACCTCGACAAGCGTCTAGACACGGACCCGAATTTTCTGGAGCAGCACATCAAAGACCTGGCCAGGGAGCCTCCTCGGCCATATGTCCGAATCCAGGGCCTACATCGGGAGTCGAAGAAGAAGTCGGGCAAGGAGCGAGAGGACAAGAGCGTAGTCGACTTTGACTTTCACATCGACTTGACACCCCTGCTGTACGAGGAGATGGCTACCCGACGCTCCTGGGAGAGACTGCTGGCTGTCAATAATTTTGACAAGGTCCGTCGTGGGACAGTCATGACGACTAGGGCACCGGGTTTTGGAGGCAGCGGGCCACCTGAGGATGGCACACCCGACGTTACCGATTGGTGCGAGCGTTACTGCAGCAGCAAAGCGGGCCTCAAGGCCTTTGTCCTAGAGCGCCGCATCACGGGCTGGGACTTTGCCCTCGTGGGATCCAAGCTCAACAACTTGGTGAGGGCGACAAACTACCGAGGTCAGCTTAACATTACGTTCCCGACGACACATGCGCGCGTCGAGCTGTACAATGACTGTCGGACCAACCGCTGGCGCCTGACGCGGTGGATCTCGATGACATTTTACTTCACCTTTCTCTGGCTTTTTACATGGCCTTGGCTCGCGAGCAGAACGAAGTGGTTTGAGACGGTCTATGTTGAGTGGCCTATGAGCCAACCCGACAGACAGGGCACGCTACGGTACGCGTGCATGAGTGAGGATCGATGGTACCGTCTGTGGCGCCGCCCGATAGAGCAGGCAGTGCTGGCACGGCGCCAGGGCAGACTGAGCCAGGACGATATCGACGAAGCGTACCACGCACCGGGTGCAGATGACTTTGCCAGAGGTGTGAGGGCCGGTCTGGAGGTTATGCAGAGAACGTTTGGCTGGGGAGGCGACGTGGACAGCACCTGCAACTCGTCTTGCAGCATCAGGAGCTGACGAAACGGCTCTTTCATTTTTGTCAATTGTTTCTTTGGGCGTTTTTGTTTTGATCACCACTCCTTTGTTAAAGCGTTGGCGTACAAAGTTTGATCTTGAAAGAATGGATGCTTACTCAAAAGGCTCTGGGAGAGATTCAGAGCAACCCAACGGCAATGACACAGCCGGGACACCACTGAAGCCTATACCCAAGCTTCTAACACGGCAACAGGTCGATGGTGTTCACGACCACTATAGATGACGCCGTGATAGCCTTGAGAAGGAAAACAGATTCACGAAAGCCTAAACAACCCTTGATTGTCTAGGCTGTCGCGATTGTATTTCTCCTCTCGAGACTATTACGGCGTCATCTATGGCGGTTGGAAACCTCATCGACTTGTTCCTGTGTTTGAGGCTTGGGTGTAGGCTTCAGTTGGTGGGGGAGAATGGATGCAAGGTGATTTGTCATGATATAAGAGGAAGTTGGTTTGGCGATCGTTTTGTCTTTTATATAAGAGAAGCTCGCTCTGATGTCATATTTTCGTTATATGCGGTCACCATATCTATTATTAAGAATGCACATCAATTCTACTTGAGCTGATCATCCACCCAAGTCATCAGCAAACATGCAATATACAATCAAGTCAACCTCTTCAAGATGCAGAAGTTCTACACAAAGAATTCCAGATAATTTAACATAGCAATAAAAATCATCAGTCTCATTTCATAACTCCATATTCTAATTTACTTACTTAACCTATCTACTCACCTACTGTCAGGTCAACAGCGAAAACGTCCTCGCTGCTGCAGGGTAGGTGACTTACCAAGCATTGCCAATTGCTTATCTTATCATGGATCCCCCACACCCCACCACCATCACTCATTACGAACCTGTAAACCATCCCTTCAACTCACCTGCTTTTTTGTTCAGGACGAGACACTGGAGAACCAGAGGTAACAATGGCAGAGACAGATATGAGTTCTGCGTCGAGGAGGATTCTGGCTGTGGCACTGGAGGGTGAGACGGCTGTTCTGTCGAGTGTCGTTAAAGGTGAGTTGTCCTTGCATATCTGAGCTGCCAAGGATATATTATACCCTTCACTCACTAGGCAACGAGTGAAGTGGAATTAAATATTCTCATATACAAGTCCCACGACAGAGACTGACATAATATAGATCTTACTGGATCATCGCCTTCACCGCCAGCAGACCCTTCCCTCTCACTCGCAGGAACAACGCATTCTCTCCACCTCAAAACGCCCTACTACACCACCACAGTCCCCATATGGCTTGACCTTATCGCCTCGCCTTCAGAATGGTCTTCCTCCTTTCTCTCACCTGAAGCAGTCGAGGTTCTCGCAGTACTCGGAGGTGTCGTGGTCATCTTTACCGCCGGTCCCGTCTCTACGGAAAAGGAGCATCCCGGTCGAAGCCTCATTGAGCATGTGGGCAAGGTGCTCAAGCAGGGACTAGGAGGATGGGATTGGGACGGCGTTGGTTTGGCTGTTGGTGTAGGAGGTGATGGAAGTGAAGAGGATTGGGATGAGATTTGCGCCGAGGCTGGACTGGAGTTTGTGTCTGTCGGTGGCAAGGGCGATACGGGTCGTAATGAGTTTGGAGGTGCGTTTTCCCTTTACTCACCTCATCATGATCATGCTGACTGACAGACGAAACAGAAAAGACAGGTATCGCACGTGTCAAAGAGGCACTTGAAGCAAACGACTGGTCCCAGCTCGAAGTGCCACTATCAGACTCCGACTTTGGAGACTTTGAGACAAGTTCCGCCAAAGCCCAAGACGATGATCACGACGAAGAACTGGACCCTCAAAAGATGGGCTTCGGATTCGACAAGACCGACTTTGAAGGGCTGCGTCGCGCCATCTGGGAGGCTGGGCAGGACATTGAAGAGCCATCGGGACCAAGCAAAGAGGCTGACAAGAAGGACAAGACTTTAGAAGAAGCCGCTGCCAGAGGAGGGTTTGAGGACCTCGATGACGAAGACATTGCCAAGGTGGAAAAGATGATGAGAAAACTGCAGGCTGTGAGAGAGGCGGGTGAGGGAATGGGAGAGGAGCAGAGGAAGAGGATGGCGGCGAGAGCTGTCGAGGAAGTGATGAAGGAGCTGTAAAACTCAAGTTAGCTTGGGTTGTTGAGTGTCAATACGGCAATAGATCCAGAGACTTCAGCACTCAGAAGACCCCCCCGGAGCCGTAATGGCATATCCAGACTCTGTCATACTAGCTGGAGTTGATATGCAGCTCCGGTTCCCCGAGAACTGGCGGTCAGATCGCTGTCCGAATCAGGTCGCAACATCTTCTAAGTCGCCTCCGTAGGGTAGTTGCCGATGGATCTTCGCCCACGATGCTGCCACGCATTGTAGGTACCAGAAGCCAGAAGTCATAAGCCAGAGTCTCGTTGTAAAGCTCGGCAGTCTTCAAGCTTCTCCTGGACGGGTTCCCGAGGCGAATTGTTGGTTGAGCCGCTCAACGTCAAAGGGAGCCTGAGTCAAGTTCCATGCTTCACAGACCACCATGATAAACCTGCGTCTTCATCAGGCAGCACCTCTCCAAGAAGGATCATCCATCTTGGGCTTCCACAAACGCCTCGACAAGGTCTGCTTGTCATGCTGTTACGCGACAGAGTAACATCGCTCGACCCAAGAATCGCCATTTCGCCATCCGCCCGTGGTACCGAGTATGTTGGCCTCTCCCACCTCGCTGGGCCGTCCGACGCACTGATGAACAGTAGATACCCAATACTTGAGCAACGTAAACAGTTTCACCTTGCTTTTGGAAGCACCAAGCTGCCGGTACCGTCAATGTTCAGTCAGCCTCGTATCCGCTCTGACAGGTTCGCAGGCCTGACCTTGCAACAACGTTGCTGACTGTTACTGCGCTCTGCTTCGTAAGAGTCCTTTCAGAAGCCCAACTGTGTAGCATTACTCGGTAGTAAGATTTGATAACTGGTGTTTATGCTCATGCACGAGAAAAATGCCATTGTATAATGCATAAGTCAACATTGCGAGACCCCTTTAAACGTCCAAGAGCTTCCTCTGGGGATCGGCGTCGATCGTTGGATCTGGATCACGAAACTATTGTCAAGTCCCTGTCCCAGCGGCGACTTTGTTTGAGTCGCGTCGGTCAGGCGAGCGAGCGCCTGAGAGGTAAGAAACCACTAGCGCCGATCGAGCCTCGGGGGGCGTCGCCGCGTTATGCAAGGGGGGCTCGTCCGAGAGAGGCTTCAAGAGCTGGCCTCATCCGCGGCGTCGACCGACATGTCATAGTCTGGTGTTGGTCTGTCCGGCTCTTCTCCTATCCAGAGTCGGCTCCTCGACGATCGGCCGTGGACACTGTTGAGACAGACACCGTCCGTGGCTGGAATGGAGCAACCCCAGAAGCAAGCAAGGGTCCGACGTTTTAACCAGATCGAGGTGTCAGTCGAGAGGCCCTCTCAAGTCCCCTGAACGTTGATGGACGTCAAAGTTCCACGACGCCCGTCTTGCCATCGACACGCTGTCTCCATAGCTCTGCTTACCATCCGTCCCACGACCTGTAACCCTTGATTGGCACCTCGTCCGTGCATTGTGCCAAACAAGGGAGCGACTCACGTTTCAGCGCGTCAGGCTAGGAACGTGTTCTGTCTGTGCCTCACCTATTCTGTGCTACGTACGACATCCGTTTAACAGTCCGTCACGTCGTAAACCCGCCGGGGGCCAGCATCAGCCATGCCTTGGGGAAAGGATCCGTTGACCTGGGCGTGCCAGCAAGCCGCCGAGGTTTTGAGGGAGCGTTGATTTCTTCTCTTGGTTGGACATGTCAGGCTCCAAGGGAGAGCTGAGAGAACACCTCCTGAGTGGTGCATGTCAAGCCGGCTGCAGTTATCGAGAATCAAGTGGTCAAGAGACGCGCTCGGCGCGCTGTCATCCTTGTGTATCCGCCCCGAAGGTTGCCGCCATTGGACGTCGCCTCTGACCCGCCATGCACAACCGGAAGGAGAGTACCCGATGATTGTACAGCGCTGCAGTTTGGTGAAGAAGAACAACGGCAGCGGGATGCCTGCAAGCCCTACTCGCAGCCTGGCTGGGCCAGACTCGATCGACAGTAGGGTTTCTCGAACTGTACGGAGGTACCTGGTGCCCCTTCTGCTCCTTGCTCGTGCCTCGCCCGTGCCTCAGCCAGCCCCATTGACGCGGTTGATAGTATTCGCAATATTTTCTTATTTGCGCCTCCAAGCACATATGCTTGCTCTCCTTTCCACCAGGTCAAAGCAGACAAAGAAATTGTTTCCTTGAAGATTGTTGATGCGCAGCTCAGAGGTTGCGTCCACCGCAGCCACGGCGTGCTCGAATGCATGTCGCACAACGTGACAAAAAAGGGGTCACGCTCATGCTCCAAAGATCCCCCGATCTCTTCCGCTTCGCTCTGGACCTATGCAAGGCGGGAAGCTGAGTCAGTTCGCGGGGCATCCATGCCTGGCTGCAGTCAAACCGTTTCCCAGCGGATACGATACGGGATCCTTTTTGTCGCCCCTGTGCGCCGACCACTTCGCACAATCACCTTCTTCGTACGATCCTTCCGGACGAGAGACCACGACGCAGTGAAAAAGAAAAAAGGAACCGGCATCTGACGGGGCGATCGTACACCTAAACTCGTTTGGGCGAGGTAAAACCGCAACACGATGTGGATCTGATGGCATGTGGCCGCCTGGCGGAGACGCGAGTCCGTCTTGGTTGGCTGCTTGATGATGCTGATCCTGCAAGGTACAAGGGTTCGAAGCCATAGCAAGGGTCTAGGTCAGGGGTAGCGGCCCCGACCCGGCAAACGGGAGAAAGAAAACTCTCCTCATGATTGTGTGTGCAAGATGTCTGATGTTTTCTTCCCCCGGCGGAACCGCCTGTCCAACGCTGGATGAAGCACCAAGTGGATTCGACTAGACAGAGTCTCAAGACTCGGAGCCGGTGACGCTGACCGACCTCCAACACTGTGAAGAGCTCCGAGCGCCAATGAGAAGCTTGGTGTGAACCGTGGGGATCTATGTTCCCCAAATAAACTCTTTCAGCGTTGGTCCTGTCGAGACTCTCTGGAAGCAGCCACAAACGTTGAGGCGTTGATGGCGAATAAACGGCTTCCGTTTGCCCAGCTCAGCCGGCTAGCCCGCTATCGCGACCGTTCGTGGCTGGCCACAAATAGTGACTGTTAGAACTGAAGCCATTCCCTCGACTCCTTCTTTCACGCCAAGTCTCTGAATCAACAAATATCCCGGCGAAGTAGTCACGCCCACGCCAGCCGGCAAACGCTAGAATCCCCAAGTCGTGATCGACTTTTGGAGCTAATGTCAAAGGTCCGAAGAGAAGCTCCAGGCTTGTGCTTTGTTCTCCTCCCAGGGTAGAGTCCATGCCGATCGCAACTCATCCTGAAAGATCCTGCAGAAAGACCACAGTGAAAAAGGGGGACATCGAGAGGCTACGCACAGTAAGCCTGGGCCGGCCGAGTGGCCCGCCGCATGACGATGGGGTGCGAGACTACTGCAGGAACAGGGTTCTGGTGCACACCTCGGACGGCGGCTCGTGAGTGTGCAGCTTTGCAAGAGGCGCCACGACCCGTGGCATGATCCTTCGCCTGGTCTCTGGCTCGGGTCGAAGACTCTGCGATTGTTGTGAGCGAAAAAGCCCGCGGCGGATGCACAGCCCCTGTGTTGATACTCCGGACAGGCTCATTCTTGCAGCCTGAAGCTTGTATAACAAAGTTTCTAGTGTCCCATGTTAGCTAGTTGCAGACGCGCTTCTTGTCAAGGTCCCCGTGTCGAAGGCTTGGCAGCCCCCTATTCCTAATTCGGATCCCGTCCGTTCGGTCAGGCTTCGGAGGGTTGTTAGAGACACTTGGGGTCTGCAACGTCATGATGCGTGGACTGCGCGGCTACCGGTACTTGCTGGGCCCATGAGTCAAGAGTAGCAACAAGGCTCGCGAGGCTGACTAGGAGTAGCGAGTAACATGGTGAGTCGCTTATGGCGTCCCTGGCCAAGCGGTTGAATGCGAAGTAGCTGTTGGTTCAACATGAGTGATAGCATGATAACCGACGGTCGTACGGCATGTTTCTCCCTTTCGTCGAAACTTTTTGTGGGATATCTCAGTTGTTGGTGGGAGCCTGCCTGCTGGGGGCATGTGTCAGCCACCTCATGGAGTAGTCCCCATACGGCACGGCAGAACGGTAGGCACCACCATCCATCCAGAACCTGACCAATGTGTGGCATGCTGGAGAAGGATGTCGACGAGGAGGGCACTGTGTGTTGTCTCACCAGGAGCGTAGTTCAAGGTCATGGGCTTCTCAACGGGCTGCTGACAGCAGAAAGGCTAAAGGAAGCCAAGATTCTTCAGCAGCAAGTGCCGCGCAGCAATGCTGTTGGCTCTCAAAAAGGGACTTGTGTATCAAGGTTGAAGCAATGCACCCCCGCGGTTCCGTCCACAGCACATGTTGGATAAACGGGGAGCGCAAGGTTTGCTCCGACAGACTCTGTCACGTTTTGCGGGCCTGCTCTTTGGGATCAGCACGCACACTTTCCCGTCGGATACATGTCGGATACAGTAGCGGATATCTCGTGCTTTTCAAGCGGGACAGCCAAGCAACCGTCTCGCCACTGCCGGGCTGTCACTTGTCTGTCGACTGAGGTTCTGTCAGATCTTGATTATGGGCTACCGGACGAACCTGGGTCGGGTGACAATGTGAGAAGTGCCGCAGTTTAAAGACGCTTGATAGTGACGATGTATGTCTCGGCGGGGGCCAGCGCACAGGCACCGAAGACCGGAAGCTTGACGTAAGCGAAGTCGTCCAAGATCAAGACATGACGGGCTTCGCGTCGCACTCCCTGTGACGGAGGAGAAACGGAGCTGGCGGATCAGATGGAGAGTCCAAGGATGAATTTAGCGAGCTCCGTGGAGGTGGTGCGTTTATGCCTCCCCTTTGGAGAAACGGTTCGAGATAGGGCAAGAGCGAACGGTTTTGTGGTTTCCTATTTTGGCAGGCAGTGGTCCATACAGTGTGTGTCACAGATTCGAGACTGTAAAATCGCACTGGTCTTGGGGATGGTCAGCACCGAGGTGGCCAATGAAAGAAGAGGTTTCAGAGCATCAACATCCTCTCGAGGCTCATGTTTGGGGGCCAATTGCTTGGTGTGCTCAGCACGCATAAGACTGGGCCACACTGTGCTCCCGGCGCGTACCTTGCAGTAGGCTGTCTGGGGCACGATGCATCAGGCCTTCCCCCTGACGCAGGTACCGTGCGACGATACCACCACCCGGACCCAGCTCCACCCCAAACTCTCGCTCTTCCTTCCCACTCCCGTGCTGCCGTCCGTCCAGACGTTCCGTCTTTTCTCGCCGCGAGCTTGCGCCTTGGGGCTTGGCTCTCTCTGAGTCGACAGCAGGGTCAGTCAGCCCTTGCCGGCCGGGTCTGCGACTCGCACAATGATTCCTGTTGCATGACAAACCCCCCGGTCCTGAAGTTTGGAACAAGAACGCCAAGCAAGTCCATAACGTCAGACTCACGCTGGCGATGCACAGAAGAGGAGGACGAGGCCCACAGCCGATAACCGCTTTGTGGAACGTTTTGCGACGGAATCTCGAACAGCGGGTAGTTGAGTTCAGGGAGAAGGGAGGAAAACGGAGTAGACAGAGGCTGACTTGCGACAAGACACCAGCAAGCGTCCCCAGCACGGCGGGAACACGGCCAAGGACATGGAAGCACAGAGCACAGATCACCCAGGCACAGGCACAGACAACAGGCACAGAGCACGGTCGAAGCCTTTCTCCTCCCCGACGGCAGTCTCGCGTGGGCCCCTGGATGGCCTCCGGGATGGATGCTGGGGTTTCTGTTGGCTTGAACGTATGCATGCTCTGCTCAGCTCAACGCTCGAGTCTGGCTTGTTGCACCTCGCAGCGCCCATCCTTCGGGGCCCTCTCCAAGACATCGACCAACTGCGGTCAGCGATCAGTCTGTGGCCACTCTTTCAACAATGCTTGGATGCCACCCAGGCCAAAGGCGGCAACGAATCGACATATCTTGAGGCTAAGATGCCCCCAAGTGACGGTCCGAAGTCCGAAGCAGTTTAGGGCATGAGACGGCAGATACGAATAGGAATCGAATCGACCGTGACCGCCTGAATGGATGGACGGATGGATGTCTTTGTTCGGCGCGTTGGGGAGCTGGGATGTTTGTGGTGGTGTCGGATGTGGGCTCCAAGCATGGACGGGTCGAGTGGGTGTGGACGCCCTCCCATGGTGGAGCTGCTTGCGCGCCTAGTGGCTCTCGTCAGTGGCTCGTCAGTGGCTCCTCAGCGAGTCTTTGCGCAGCTGGCCCGCTATGGCCTTCCACTCGCTAGCCTGGCCCCTCCCTCGTGCACGTCGTGCGGGCTGCGTGCAACACAGTCGCGTCTTGCACAAGGAAGGGGCCTGCTCAGTGGTGAAAAGGCTCTTCAGGTGAAGTGCTGATGTGACCAGGCTAGCTCGAGGTGCAGAGGGCGAGACACGAGACAAAATTCCTGATTCTGGACGACAACTTTGTCTATCGGTTAAGGTCAGCAGCGAACTGGAAGTCTCCTGAATAACTCTATTCCAGAGACAGGGCTGAAAAGGAGGTCAGGTCGAGCAACAGATCCAATGCCCAACTGCGGAAGGTCTGGAGCTCCGTCGACGGTCGAGGTGATGGTGTTAGCCCCAAGTGCTTGTGCTGGGCTAAGAGTCAGGTTGGCGTCGGGCGTAACGTGCTCTGGGGCGTTGATACGTGTGAGAGAGAGTTGAAAGTGTGTTCCAGCTCACAGTCCAACTTTGGGGGCAGCGGGACCAGGGGGGCCAACGCGGAGCTGTGAATGGCTCAAGCCGGCGCCGGCTACGTCGACTTCAGGGCTGCAATGCGCTGCACCACCCCCCTAGTCCCTAGTCCGCGACCTTTTCTGCTCAGCGGCGCTCTGCTTTGCAACGGCCGCTGCCCATTCTGGCGCGTTGAGTTGTTGTCTGCCCTCCACTGAGGTGCATCGCGTCCAGTCGGGCGACAGAGGTACCTGGGGCCAAGTAACTCTGTCAAGCCGCCTCTCAGGTACCCGCAACTCTGTTCCTGTGCCTTGCCTGTTCCTGGCGTCAGACGTAGTGCGGAACAACGGCCCAAGGTACCTTCGGAGGCGTTCTGGGGAGGTCCCGTCTCTTTTCTTTTTGCCAGTTTCTGGCCCTCTTTTGGTGTGTGGTTCCCTTCCCGTCTCCCCACGCCCACGTCGCGAGGTACCTCTTCCACCGCCACAGCCAGGTACCTCTGTCCAGGTACCCGACCCAACTGCCCGCGCCCTCCAGCTCCTCTCTCCCCTCCGTCTCTGGCAGGGCCTGGCTCCTGACGGCTCTTGTCCTTCCTTCCTTTGAAGGCCTTCCCCCCATCCCCCTCCCCATCCCC
>JABCKD010001213.1:0-11307 GCA_013186415.1 Fusarium sp. NRRL 66088 | reverse complement strand
TTCACACCACTACTAGCAGCATTGACATCAGCTCCCGCTGCCAGTAGCTTCTCGACAACCTCGAGATGGCCTCCCTCAGCTGCTGCTTGGAGCGCAGTCCGTCCATTAATAGCAGCAGCAGCAGCATTGACATCAGCTCCCGCTGCCAGTAGATTCTCGATAACCTCGAGATGGCCTCCCTCAGCTGCTGCTTGGAGCGCAGTCCGTCCATTAATATCAGCAGCAGCAGCATTGACATCAGCTCCCGCTGCCAGTAGATTCTCGATAACCTCGAGATGGCCTCCCTCAGCTGCTGCTTGGAGCGCAGTCCGTCCATTAATACCAGCAGCAGCAGCATTGACATCAGCTCCCTCTACTATAAGCAACTTCACGACGGCCTTGTGTCCGTTCAGGGCCGCATACCAAATCGGTGTACGGCTCCAAGTATCCTTCACATCTGGCCTGTGTCCAACCCCAAGGAGAGTTTCTGCGGTCTTGCGCAAGCCAAAGAATCCTGCCAAATGTAGTCCCGTTATATTCCTTGGTGTGTTTTGACTGTAATCTGAGTCAGATGAGTATCGCTTGGCGGTCATTAGCGCTTGACACGCTGCCTCGACCTTAGCTTTACTCTTGAGAAAGCTGATGACCACTTCACTTAATCTTTCATCCTCGAGAGCATTGAGAGCATTGAGACCATGATATCCCCAGTTGTGCGCGGCGTAATCGTAGAACGGATTTAACCGCAATCGCTCCTCAAACTTGTGGTCTGTTGTACAAACCCCGGCCCTAAAGACGCTGAAAGAAAGGTAGGTAACACAGATTGTCGTGATCGCAGACTCTGCCTCCGGAAACCAACGTTTCTGTGTCTGCTCGAGGTATTCTTGCGTTGTGTAGTGAGCCAGCCGGATGATGCCGCTCTCTTCGTCGACCGTTACCAGTCCAGCGCATACAGAGACCATATCTCCGATCTGTGTCAGGTCGCCACGGTCAAGCGCAGACTTTCCTGTCTTAGTTGCGAGGGCATGCTGAAGTTCTGACGTAGTAAGCTGTCTCTTTGCGCACGTGATCCATGATAGGACCTTCATTGCAAGTGTCTTCATCCCTGGCATCTGTCCGTTGATTCTCTCCATGGCTTGTTCGTATGCACGAGCGAGGACCTGATCCTTCTGATCTTCGCCTAATCCTTGGCCTTGCTTCCGGAAAGTCTCCATTGCACTTCGGATATCATTTAGTGTCAGCTTATCGGCAAGTAAACCAAGATAGAGTTGTGCCAAGAGAAACCTGCAAATCGTTAGTGACCGCGCTTCTCTTCCTATTATTGGAACATACATTCCATCGACAGCTTCTAAGATACCCGTCGTAATCTCTTCCTGCAGCTGTCGGTCCTGCTGGGCGAAAGATGGCAGCTGCCCTATGTGCCCTTCTAGGTATCTTGCCACATCGCTAGGGCTTGCACGAATCTCAATCTCTATTGATAAGCTCGCTTTGAAGCAATCAATAATCTCCGGGATGGGCCTCGACGTCGCAAAGATGTTTGTCCCCTGCTTTGTCTGAAGGCTGAAAAGCTCCGAGAGTAACCTCTTGCGGCATCCATCAGATGCTAGGCATTCGTCAAGTGCGTCAACGATAATGAAGACTCTCGAATACATCGACGCCACAGATTGAAGGAGTCCTAAGATTTCGTCGAGGGATGGCCGCGTTCGTTTGGTCTTGTGCCGATCGTAAAGACTTTTGACGCTGTCTGGCAGGGAAGGCCGGCATGGAGTCAGCTGCTTGAGCACACTCGCCAGCAGGTCACCAATCTTCTGCTCGTGTTGCCGCTGGAAGTTGCAGTAGATGTACGCGATGCCGATGTCTGAGTCGTTCTCAAACTTTGAATGGAGGGAATTGACGACGATTGACGATAGGATCGTCTTTCCAGCCCCAGGTATGCCTGGGCAGAACAGCGTCTGCTTGCTCGTAGCTAGCCAACCCAAGAACCCTTCCGACTCAATGAGCCAGTTCCCGGTTTCTGGTTGCCGTCTGCCAAGGTAGTCGCTTTGCTGCGGGCCGTAGTTGATGGGCGTGAGCCAATCAAGAATCTCAGCATCCTCCTTGCTGTCCAACTTGGCCCGGGCATGTGTGGTATTTTGTTGAATTGTGGACACAGCTTCGCAAACTATATCCGATATTAGAACTTGTGACTAGCTTCACTTGAAAACAACTAACCCTGGCCAAGTATGTCTCTCACTGGGCGCTCCCTGTTGATATCACCTGGCTGAACATATTGAAGAAGTTCCTTCGCAAACGCGGCAGCTGTAGCTGCAGCATGTTCCTGCCAGTCTTTGATCTTTTGCGAGTCGGCATAATCGCAAATGCCCCGGATGACGATGCAAGGGAAGTCCATCAGCCCTGCTGCCTCCATTTCGACACACAACACATTCCCACCAAGACTCTCGTTGAGGCTGTCACGAAATCTGGCGTCCTTGATCACTTGGTTACCGGACGCGATTAGACCATAATGTACGCGTATGTCTCCCGGCTGCCTCCGATCTCCATCAGCCGTAGCGCTCACCATGCTGTTCGCCACTTGCTCGGCCCCACGCTCCGTAGGAACAAAAGCCCACCAGCCTAATAGAAACTTGAGGAGAGCCAAGATCATGTCCCAGAATACTGAGCATATAGCCTCCCGGCTGCCGCGACTGCGATAGGAGGAGTCTCGCGCAAACAAAGGATCTTTGAGTGAATCATGCCGGGTGTACTTTGGCACCAGGTTCGGCCAGTTCTTTTTTAGATCGTCCAGATACTGGGGTATCTTAGATCCATGCATCTCATGGTTGGTCTCCAACTTCGTCAATGCAGTCAGCAGAGCATTCGGGGGATTGTTCAGCGCGCCGGTTCGCCTGAATCCATCCTTTTCCGTCTTGCCGAAATCCCACTGGACCACGCCAGGATACTGGTCGACCGGTGTACTGACCACCACATCGCCGAGTCTGACATTGGGTGGAATACCGCCGCCAATGCCAACCATGAGGCCGACCTTAATGGACGGAAACGTGCGCACCATCTGGGCTGCAAAGGCCGCGGCCGCATAATTGCCGATCTTCCCTTTCGGCAAGCAGGCTATGACGATATTATGCTTGCTGATAGACCCCAGGGTGTATGTGTTGGGGTCGTTTGGCGGTTTCTGGAGATCCGCATGTATCTGGTCCAGCATGGCCGTCGCCGCGGTCTGCTCTTTGGGCAGAGCGCAGACCCATCCCACAGTGTATTCATCATGATTTCTGGTCTCGGTAGTTATCTGTGGAGCCATTGCGAGCGGATCGGCTGCGGTCAGTTCTGTTCGATGTGGGTTTCTCGCGGTGACTCGACAGCTACTAATTGAACAAATGCGGGCAGGAAAGTGGTTGACGCGAGGATCCAGGGGAACCTTTCTGAGCGGGTGTCGAGCATTCAGCCTTAGGCGGAAGGTGTTTTGGGCAGCAACACTACCGCAGCCCAACGTTTGTATCAACCTCCCACGCATTGCTTCCAATGGAGCATGCAGCTACGCGCGCGCATCTACAGCCAATCGTCCCACCTCTTGTTAGGCTCCAGCTTCGCAGCCCCAGTGTGTTTCTGACACAAAACTGCTCGGCCAGCAGCGCCAAGAGCGAGAAACTGACAAATTGTGAGGCGAGTCCTGTTGCGGGATCAACGCAGGTTAGAGCATCCGAACGAATCAATTAGCGTATGGGGGAAAGCATCGCACGAATTGCAAGAAAGAAATGAATTGCCGATTGGATGGCGTTAGCCACAGTGCCATCGACAAGGGCGCGTAAATCAGCAAATTGCTGGCGGGGCGGAGCGGAGCCAACTCGCCCGGCTTCGCGGGGACTCGCAGATTAGGGACGCAGGACAGTTGACATGAATTCCCAGTGGCCAATCAAATGCAAGCAAAGACTGCGAAGGTGGTCATACTTGAGAAGCTAAAGGTACATACGAGTACTTCAGCCTGCCACAGGGAGACAAGACGTACACATACGGGAACCGGCCTTTTCGTCTCGAAGCATGCGTCCAAAGAACACGCATCAAGCTACTACAACAGTTCGAGGAGAGTTCTTGCACAAGGCATCCGCACGCCTCGGTGAGAGTCCCGAAAGAGAGAAGGTCACCGAAGGTGTCGTCCCCAGCTTCACTGTCACCTGGTGGTAAGTGGATGTCGTCCTCCCGTTGCCTCTTTTCTCGATTGTGTGCGTGTGGCGTAGGTATAGGGGGTGTGCTGTGGGGTTAGTTGTTTGGTGTGCTTCGCGGGGGAGAGCCCAAGATGTGGATTTCTGCCAGTGCGGCCACGGTGGCTAGCCATAGCGCATTGCCTGGCCATGAATTCGCTGAAGAGAACGAGAAGAGAGCCGATGTCAGTGGCAAGATTGTTGTGTGGACCCGGCGAGGATAGGAAGACCCGTTGGCGGGTTCTGCCACGATCGCCAGCGCTGCAGAGATGGGGGTAAACCATTTGTGGACGGGAATGGCGCGGTTGATAGGTTTGTTGCAGGGGAGGGAACGGGACACCTCTCCATGGTTTAATTAATCCACGGTAACTGGATTGTTTATCGGCTAAAAGTGGAAAAGTGGAGCAGTTAGAGGATGTGGCTTAGCCTCGGTGTCACTTCAGCGTCTGTATTGCGTAGACGAATAGAAGGGCTACTATGGGCTGAAACAAGTCATGTTCCGCTCCAGCACCTCACCAGCCGCTCCAATTCAACAAGCGTCTATGCCCTGTTCAGCTTAGCTTTGCCCATGATGCAGCCATTCAAGATAGTAGACGGGTGCCATTCCGCTGTTGCGAAGTGGGCAGCATCTTAGGACGGTGATGAGCAGGAAGCTAAGCCAAACAAATGAGTGGGTGGGAAAGCCACCAGGTAGAGACTGAGACTCATCAGGCCCTCCAATGAGATGAAGGAGCGTGCGGCCGCAGTCGCATTCGGTGGAGGCAGTGAAAGCGCCATGTTGGTCGCTGCACCGGGATTAGGCGAGGCTGGGAAACCACTTCGCAATGTCACCTTCCTCCAACCAACAATTTCTACCCTTCTCGGCCAGATCACCAGGTCAAAGCACTCTGTGGCCAATCAGGGAAGGGCGACACAAGTAACGAAATGTTCTGAGCGTATCAAGTCCGATAAAGACTTCACAACTGAACGCGTAATTGCAGGTGAATCAGCATGTCTCGGCCAATAAACGTCGTTCCGGTGTGCCATGGAGGGCTGGGTACCAGGCGCTTCACTAACCATGCCTAACTTATGTCTCGTACACCGAGGGACTTCACCTCCGCCCAGCAGGTATGATCTGGTTGAGCAACATATCGGGTGCTCTGCTAACAGAGTTCTCCATTCTCCATCCACCACCCAGCTTCTCAAACGTGAGAACGAACATGCTAGGGATGCGTTCCAACGCGATCGCGGCCAGCTCCTGTCGCTGTTGCCCGCTTCGTGCCGCAGTGAAGCGTCAATATGTTACGGCCTGTGTTGAGAAGGAGCTCGACCAGCAGCGGCTCATCAGCATGCAGGGTCTGGTTCTGGGTTGCGGGTCTGCCCATATCACCGCGCCGCGTTCGCTGCATCGTCAGACTGCGAAGTGGGGAGATCCTTGTCAAGGAGCGGCTGAATATGCATCTCGTCTGGTCAGATGTTCCTCAAGCTAACGCCCCGCTTCCTGAGAGCCGAGTTCAACGGTGAAAAAAATGGATGTATGTGAGAGTCCAGCTGGTAAGAACCTCTCGTACGCTTTGATCAGTTTTTGCCAGCTTTGAGCTCGTCATAGGCATGGTTCCAAAGTCGCTCTTGTGGACTCGGCAGCAACGAGGTATCGGAATCCGTGAGGTAGGTGGAGAAGAGGTTGGCTGAAATGTCGGTCGAGTGGTTAGTTGGGATGCAGGCTGAGACAGCGTTTGCGAAGGTGTGGCTGCCGAGGCAGATTCTTGGGGAGAGGCTTGCAACAACCTTCCTTCTGGCCTTGGATTTCGTTTTCTCAAATAAGCTCTGCGCTATCTTCACCGACAATAGGATACCTTGGTCTTGCTGCGGGTTATCATAGCATTATCGAGGCGGCTTCTGCCCCAATCGATGAGTCGGGATGACGATGGAACGTCACGACTGACAACTTGGGCAGCAACATCTGCGGGATTTCTCGTGCGGGGAAGGGAAGCGTCAGCAGCTGAAAAAGATCCCTGCAGCTCGGCGCAGCTGATGAAGCCAGTAGGGTTGCCAAGTAATGGGATGTGCAGCTGCTGCGCCAGGTCAATCGCAGGGCTCTGCCGTGTTGGGAGTGGAAAGTACAAAGCAAAGCAGGTGAGGGAGAGGTGAGAACAGGCTAGCACGATTTGACTCCATGTGTGCACGGCCGGTTGTCAGATCATGTCGGGCGGTTAGCTTACCCCTGACCATCCACAAGACAGCTCCAAGGGGACTGCACAGCACTAAAAATTAACGTTATCAGCTCCGATTGCTTCTTTCGGCAACGCCTCCCCAGCTTTTCGCTAAAGAGCAGCCGGCGGTAGCATGGTGGTTGCTAGTCGTAAATGCGGGTTCACCCGTCGTCTCGGTGTCTATGTCTGCAATTAGCCGCCACCCCAAGTCGTTGTTGATGTGGGGCATGGAGCGCTATGGATATGTTGCTAATTCAGGAGATCGAGCAGGATCGAGGCAGGCCATCGAGAAAGCGTAACGCTATTGCCAAAAATATGGATAAGAGCTGATTGATGGGAGGCAAAATAATTGGCCTACACTGGTCGTCGGAAGGACATATGGCGTGCTGGCCCGTGACTAGAGTCAAAGATACTGCTTCTAGATAAGCGAGCCCAGGCAGGGAGGAGCCCAGGCAGGGAGGAGCCCCGGCGGTGGAGTACCAGAGGCAGATGATGGCGATGGCAATCACGGTGAGTCCTACCGCCTGGGCCATAGCAAACCATGATATTCTGATGGTCAGTGATGAGTCTTTGAAGGTGGTTTAGCTTATCGACTAGGAGCTCGCGACGAAAGAATGCGTGGTGGCTTTGTTCATAGGGAGCTATAGTAGATGCGTCACTAGGCCGTGGCGTGGCAGAATCGTTTAGGGGGCATTCCTCTCAAACATAGTTATTCAGGCGTAGCACCTTTTGTATGTCGCAACCTCAACTCATCAGACATGCAAATAATCTCGTGCTAAGCTTAAGTCCGTCAAGACTAGACATCAAGGCAATCATTAATAGCTCGGAAATATAAGTCAGTGCAAGACTGGCACTTGGGTTATCCTACCCTATACGAGATCGAATTAAAGTGGAGAATAGCTCAATCACTGACCATCGATAGGTTCCACATGATGACTCAGTAACATCGTCCCCGTGACAACACCGCGCGAACTTATCTTATCGCACAACGCAAAACAAACAAGTTACATCATTACTGCTAAGACTGCGAGAATCGTGAAATATCTTTGTCTGGACCGCGGTTCAAACTCTGGTCAGCCAAGCTTGGTGTTTTCACACGCTTCGTATCATATTTTCTGCATATTCATGAACGAGCCGACGAACAAACTGCTCAGCGCCTTCATCGAGGGTTGGCTCGACAGCGTCATCCATCCTCTACTGCAGTCGGGGTTCGTGACGGCGCATCACGACCCGACAGCGTCATCAGACCCTTATCATCCGAGACTCAATTGGGACGGGATGCCTACACCGCCGGCTTCGTCCTCGACCCCAACCCGAGGCCACCGACAATCCCCAAAGAGACCTCGACGCGAGATCAGCACTACATCCCAGTTTGATCATAGCTTTACCGAGGACAGTCCATTTGATGACAAGGACAACGATAAAACACCTAGCGCCTCTTCAAAGTCCCATACTCTAGGTACCATGGGCTTGCCGGCTCGTCCTCTCCTGCGACAAACTCCAAGCCTCTCGTCTACATCTTCGACGCGCTCATCCAACGCCCGCTCTACGAGTCCTGTGAAGCGTTCGACTTTGCAGCTTCTCAAGAAGCCGGTGCGCTATGTCTCAATTGCCGATGATCCCACCGCACAGCTTCCCGGGGATATCTTGCCCACCTATGATCGCATCATTGACATCTCGAACCATGAAAATTTCTTGCCCCGGGCCGTCGAGGAGGAACTCAGGGCTACACACAGGGGTGTCAGGGAACGCTGGTTCTTCGACCATGACGACCCGTCCTCTAATCATTTGCACGAGTTCGCCGTTCTTCGTGAGATCGAACAGGTCGCCGAAGCTTGCCAGGCGCAAGGAGCTTCCGAGGCAGCTTGGAACGTTGACGTCCATGGACCCCTACTGAAACTAGCCTTGACCCCGTTCCCGTCCTTGTCTCGCGACATTCTCACACATGCGCGCATTAGCAAGCTGTTTGTCCCCGAGATGAAGGCCTCATCCCGTTACGACTTCACACGTTCCAAGATGATTGACTGGGGCATCCGAGTACGACCTCCTCCACCTACTTTTTCGCGAATCCAAGCACTCGTGGATGAACTGCCCGACAACCAGAGCTCAGTGAACCAGACAGTGTACGGGCCCGTTAGGTACGAGCCAATCGCTATCTCTATCGAGTCTAAGATAGCAATCGGCACTCTCGAAGAGGCGAGGCTGCAGCTGGGCGTCTGGGTCGCGGCCTGGCATCGGCGAATGAGTGCCTTGCTCCCAGCCAACCAAGAGCCCATCATCACGTCGCCTTTAATTCTCATTATGGAGCACGAGTGGTATCTTTTGTTTGCATGTGATAGAGGGGATAGAATTGTGAGTATTCTTATTTGACTTCTGATTCTTTTGCACCTAGCTAACTTATCACTCTTCAGGACATAGTTGAAGACGTGGCTATGGGCGATACCAGAGGCTTAATCGGGCTATATAAGATTCTTGCTACACTGAGGAGTCTCGCGTCCTGGATGCAAAACGAGTACACGGCCTGGATGCAGCGAGTTTTTCACGAGTGAACATCTATATAAGGCTTGTGGTTGATAATTTAATTGGCCTGTTTATCACGCTGGGTCTCTGGGGATTTTCGCGTAAGCTTTTCTCGAACCGGGTCATATAATATTAATCCATCAATATAATATGAACATGTGATAATAAATATACGTTTGACGTCAAAGCATTAAATTTAGTATTAGTCTTGGTTATATTGGAGCCAATTGTCCCATGTCCAAAATGGACGAAACTCGCGAGGCCTCACTCCTAATCCGCTTCCAATCCGCGCCGCCTAATGCACAACTCGCTCGGTCTATACGCCTATCAGGAGCGCAGTCTTTTGCTGTCTATAGCTAGGAGGCCATACCATCACAATTGTCTCTTCCCGTAGACTGGTAGCCCCATGTATTTCCAATAGTCTTGCCATATGTGAAATCCTTGTAAAAAGGCCAAAGGTCCGGTGGTGCTGGGGGTGACTCATCCTCCCAGACGTCCTTGAGGTCGATCTCGGGGTTTTGATGGTCATCGTGTTCAGACGCAAGAGCCGAATTCATGTCGCCTCCAACTAGCCCACGTCGAGCTTGGAAGTCAGCAAAACTTGCTACGCCATTGGCTTTTCAGATGATGACGACGATTCCGACCTTGAGAAACAGCTTGATTATTTGAACATTCACGAAAACGCATCTCCAGTTGACGACCAACTTGTGACTATCGTACGGCTGCAAGCACGACTTTCTCGTTGAAAGAGCTCCTTGAGAAAGTCGAAAACGTTGCAACTAAGGCGCTCTTGACACTTGAGCGATTCTTTGGGAGTAACTGGACGACCCTAACCAACTAGTCAAGCTCAAACGTCATGCTGAGTTACCACACACCAAGACAAGGTCTTCATGCACTCGACGGGCAATCTCGGAGACAAACTTCATTGCAACAGCTCCCACTCTGATGTACGGTCAACGTCGTGATAGATTAGTTGCGAGAGGTACTCAACATTAGTTCTCGGCAACCTTCCTGAGAATTGCAGACCTGGCCAAGGAATCGGTTCCGCCCGTTCATCGCACTTGCTTGATGCAGGCCGGGTTGCGTTGGCGATCCGAGTGTTGTTGGAGGTTTACTGTCAATCGATACTTAATATGCAGCATTTGTTTGATGCGGGGTCATCGCTATTTGCGCCCAGCCAAGAGACCATCGCGTTTATCAGTAGGTCAAGTAGGGATAGGTGATGGGTTTGTGTTGTCGGTTTTCGGTTGTGTTTGGAAGTGCTCAGCCAATCATACCATGGATGTAACGAGTAGTCTCTACTCAATGAGCGCGATCTCTGATCTTTACTTGGCATAGGATTAGATAAGATAACACAAAGGGAATATTGCAATAAATATTAAATCGAAAGACATTGGCGCTTAACCACTAAAATTTAATTCGTTCGCCAGAGGAGCGCTAAGGCTTTATAGAGCTAGCTCATCGACTATAAAACTCAAAAAGGTAATTTCTGCTGGCCCTATCGTACATTACGGGGTATAGAATTAGATGTACGGCACATAAATAACCGTCAACCGCCCGGTTCTGTCCAACACACCAGTACACTTTTTTCTTCTTTTTTTTTTGTTCTTTTCTCCCCACTCCCTCTTTCCCCCCTTTCTTCAAATACATTCAACTACAATTTATCACCTCCCCAAAATGGATGTTGACGCCCCCTGCACGATCTGCGGTTCTTCCGACGCTCGCCGCTGCGCCCGCTGCCACTCCACCGCCTACTGCTCTCGTGAATGTCAGCAAACTGACTGGCGCACCCATCGCCTTCTCTGCCGCAAGTTTTCGGAGCATGCCCAAGACCACTTTGCCAATCGCCCTTCTCCTAAGCATCACCTTGTCGTTTTCTTCCCCATGAATAAGACGCGGCCCTCCCTTGTATGGGTAGATTCCAAGAAGAACAAGTACGAGATTGAGCCCTACTTCCACCCAATCCTGGACCAGCTCCTGCATATTCCCGGAAGCGAATATATGATCGGCCGTGGCCTACGCCAAGTAAAAGGCAATATCCTTCGTGGAAGACCTAGCAATCCGGACACGATCCAGCTATGGTACCTAGATCCGGACATGCCAACCCCTAACATCAAAACCAATCAGGCGATCCACGGTACAATCCCAGCCTTAATTGGTGATGCATTGGGCGAGTTTATCTGGAAGGGCCCAGTCGTTGCGGTTATGAGAAAGGGGACCGACTTTGAACCACGCCATTGTACCGATATAACCCTCACTGCCTACCGTGATGCCATCGACTACCTAGGTTACTACAGAGACACAATCGGGAGTATGATCGACGGACCTGGTCAACACGACCATCTAGCCAAGCGCGTGCTGGCCGACAGGACCTCAAAGGCCATTGGTGTCCGAATCAACTGCCGCCGTGACCAGGCCACTCGGCA
>JABCKD010001208.1:0-43399 GCA_013186415.1 Fusarium sp. NRRL 66088 | reverse complement strand
TCTTCGAACCCTACCGACCACTTCATGCGTTGTCCATCTAGTCATAGCGTCTGGCGACTTGCCTTCCTGTCGTGGCAGATTCGTCTCATCTCTTTCTTTTTCCTTTCTGAACCAAAGCCGTTGAATGTTGCTCGCTTCTGTATCCGCAACTCATCTCTGGGCTTCTTCCCTGTCAGACTCCGTCTTTAATTAAAGTCGATATCTTCGAGACGGAACGGCTCCGACGATCTAGAGCTTCGGGGACCATATCTAACACGTACGGAGCTGAAAGTCCCTGGCCCTTGAATAGATCGACAGACGACTTCTTCGATTCAAGCGGGTCAGATTCTATTTATCTGACGCTGCTGCCGCCTTTACAATCCTTCCACTCCCGCATCGAAATACGAAAGAGACCCGTCTGCCAAGTTTCACATTGTCCAGCGACGAGCCAGCATCCCAGTCTCGTGGACAGCATACAAGAACGGACGACCCCCTTGGAGCTCATCAGATCGAATCCCAAGCACCCATCGATCTCTATTCCTCTCCATCCGATCAGCCTCCCGGTTCTATGGAGTGCTTGTTAACCTAATCAATAATTACACCGGGACGAGATCGAGCCGTTTCTAGCACGCTTCAGCTATTATCATGAGACAATAATCGTTTGTACCATCTCACCACTATCCCTTACGACGGAACCAGACCTCGCTCGACAGCACAGCCATCTTGTCGACTTCTTGTGTCAGTTCCGTTCCCAATCAACTGGAAACAGTACCCACGCCTAACACCCCCAGAATCGCACAACTCTATCTTAATCCATTATTCTTTAAACACACTTCGACATCATCCTCAACCATGAAGATTGAATCGATCCTCAACCAGTCCACGGGGCTAGGGCCTGGAGCGGAAGGCAAAGAGGACAAAACATCGCAATCCGTTCCGAAGAATGGCTCAGAGGGGCCTTACTTCTCGTTGCCAACTCCTTCTCCAGAATGCGCACCCTCTAAAACAGCCAGTGGACAGCCAGACAGCCGAACCCGGACTCCTTGGGATGCGGGCGGTTACTCTCTACCTAGAGAATCCAGCTCAAACACTTCCTCGCGATCGTCTTTCTCTTTTCTCTCACCGAGAGATCCCAGAGACACTGCGAGACCCGCTGATGCATCGAATGATGCTAGCTATCATTCCCGGCGAATGTCTACGGAAACGTCAACAGCTGCAGTATCTCCCGGCGTCGCAACGCCTTACTCTTTACCAGTTCGGTACGCAGCAGCCTCTTATCGTTGGAACCACCACACATTATGGAATCTGATATGATGTTACGCAGAATGCATTCTATTCCAGATGGTCAGCAAGATCCATGGACTTCTACACAGTAGGTTCCACGCCCTTCAGCGCATCCTTGGCCAAAGCCCCTGGTTGTATCTCGTAGTCTCGTCTAACAAACCGGCCGTCACAGTGAAGTCCGCCCTTCACACCATGCGAGGAGGTCAGTACATCTCCTCTTCTTTTAGTACCCGCGCTCCTAATAATCTCGGCACTTTTCTCCTGTCACCTATCTACATTACCATTGAAGCATTGCCCCCTTTTGAGCCTCCGTATGCTAATGCTGGTAAAGATCTAGTGTTTGGACTGATTACAGCATGGCTCCTGGTGCAGGAAACCACAAGGTCTCGGATAGTCGCAGCAGCTTCTCGTCTTGCTGTTCGTCAACCTTCTCCGCCGGGCACTCGAGGATATCTTCTATCTCAACTATCAATGGGAGCTACCCCTTAGGTTCTGGAATCGCCGACCTGGAGGCTAAACTGGAACGTCTCCCAAGACTGACAGCACCCCCGCCACCAGCTGCCCCGACACCTTCTCCCAAGCCAGAGGTCCAGTTGCCCCGCGCTGCTGGAATAACTTCCGCTGGGTCGATATCCTCTAGCAGCCCATCTGACTCACTCTTGGAGGCTCGGATAATGAAGCGCAGGCGTGGCCATCTATCACAAGACCAAAGGTGAGTTGATTTTTCATTGTTTTTCAGAATAGTGCGATTACACCGCCCCCCTATCCCATCTCGAACATACCAGCGATGAGAGACCCATCCGAAGTTATGCTCCGTGAATCGCAAGGAGAGGTATTTTTCCGAGTCGAAGACCCGGGAATTCCATATCAGTGGACTCGAGCGTCCTGTTGGGGCTCACATGCTTCTATTGACGTCAGTGAATCGCAAATGGGGCTATTTTCTCTTGTCACGAGAACAATAGCTGCCGACTTCAGCACTGCCGTAAGGGGCTGGCAGCTGGGGTTGTCAAAGCTGCATGGCTAGAAAGAGAACTCCCGTCTGTGCATCACTGTCGCAAGCCGTCTTCGGAGAACCCAAGGCTGTTTATCACCCCCCGTTGACTCCCGCCGTCCTCTATTGTGAAACCCTTTTGAGCAAACGTCTTCCTCACCAAACAGAACTCGGTTGCTCTGCTGTTTGCCCTCTGCAAAGCCCCTCATTGGTGCCCCGTCTGCTCTCAATCTTCCACCATAAATCGAGTCCTCGAGCAACGCACACGCTGACTTGTTTTCACCAGCAACTTCAAGCCTAGAGACCACTTCTTGCATTCTATGGACCGCGTTCATAAGCGTACTATCTCTGCACCCAACCCCCCTCAAAGCTCTGCTGCTGCTTTCGCTCGCATCCCTACAACCTTGCCGTCGCTCGCATCCGGGCATTTCGAGGCAACATTGTCGCCATCGCCTCGCCTCAGCATTGCCCATCAGCGTGCAGGTTCCGAGCATAACCAGTGGTGCCGCCTAGAAGAGTTCTCGCCGGCTGCTAGTATGACCACGAGATCTCCCCCACGCGAGATTCACGATAACGAGAGAACCATGTCTGCCAACGATATGCAAGGTACGTGCTCTCTCGCTTCTACGCTGTTGAGACTCGACTGACTCTATCAAGCTGCGTCTCGCGGCACCATGCCTCAAGCTGGCCCCAACGATCGTGTTCTCACAGCTTGCCGCCGTTTCAGAAAGGTGGAAGTGAACAAGGCCCTCGAAGGAGGCGATATTTGCATGGCAGTCGAGAACTGCACCACAGGTTCCGTCCCACGAAAGGTCATTTCCCACCTTTTTGGTCGCAACAAGGTCTGCACTCGCCGCATCCCTGAACGGGTCTGGGTCTGCATGTGCCGCAAGCACTACCAGCGAATGCGGTACCGAAAGGGTGCAGACTTTAGTGTGACGCAGATCGGGATGGTTTATGAACAGATTGTTCGCATGATCTTCTGGAGCCGAGGTTTGGAAAACCCCAACAGACTCAACCAAGAGGCCATCACCATTCGGTCCTGGACATTCTCGATCCGCAAGCGAGAGCTTAAGCGACTCGTTGACACGAACGGACGGGACCTGGTTCCTCGATGGATTGTTCAGAGCCTCGGAGATGGCAAGACTCATGACGAGATCCTCGATATTGTCGAGCGTCTGCACCATGAGATTCAGCAAGGCATCCTGAAGGATGTCCCCCCTGTCGAGTTTCTTCCCGAAGTTGTCGACGCCTACACCAACGTTCCTGCCCAGTTGTCCACTCACATCAACCGCGAGAACTCCAACGAGATTGATGTGTCTGCCATCAACCGGCCTGGCCGCCTGGGGCAGCTTGGAGAGGCGACGGAGTCTCCCATCTCTTTTGTCAAGGACTCTTCACCCCTCGAACCTGTCCAAGAGGAAGGTTCCATGAGCGAACGCAGCAGCGAGGCCTTTTCGTCGCCCACTCCGCCCGCGACTTTTGACGATCGCCAGTACGGGCTCAGGCCTGGCCACCACAACCAGCAGCAGGCCGACGATGCACACAGCCACACGGCCAACTACGCATTCGGGGCCAGATCGCCTCTTGTCGACCCTGGCATGACTGCGTACGCCGACAGACGGGGCAGTCTCCCCTATTATGACAGTCAGAACCCAACACAACCCTCACTGAATCACTTCGGTATTAATTATCAACTGCAGGCGCCAGCGAACGATCCCCGAGGATCGCACGATAGCATGTTTCATGCTCCGGGCACCTATGCAGGTGGCGGCCAACGTGGCCCAACTGATTTTGTGCTGATTGATAGACCCTCTAGCTATTTGAACACCTCGGAAACAATGCCACAGGGAGGCTACGAGATGCATCCCCCAGGCTACGGTAACTTTGGCACTCGTGATGCCCATAACCTATACGGTACACCGGGCGAATACCAAACCCCACCCATCTCCTTCAACCACCCTCAGCGAGTTGTCCCAGGACGGGTCCAAGAGGACGAACGGTACTACCGCGAGCCATTGCCCCCTCGAACCCGAGTCAGTGCGGTAGATCAGGATGCTTTGCTGCTCTTGTCGATTTCCGGAGAGCCATCGAGTGCCTACCAGCAGCCTCTTGAGGCTCAGGATCTTGCCTGGTACCATGGCGAAGCTACATCCAACGTCAGCGCCGGCCGCACTATGAATCAGGCTCAGTGGCACTCTACGGTTCACAGCTATGAGGATGGTACATCCAGCTTGCGTCAACGCTCGGGAAACCACTCCCCTGACCGAGGGGCGACTGTTTCTCACAACCTGGGTCACCATCCTCGTCATCGTGGCATGGGCGAATTTGACGACAATCGTTCCCGTGGCCATCATTCTGGCTACCAGGCAGACGGTTCGATCGGCGATGAGGAGTAATACAATGATGAATACAGCATCCGGAAACTCCGCAAGAGGATATTTTGACCGCTATCTCGACCACGACTTGGCACGGGATTTCACGGCATGTTGCTGTTCTAATCGCAGCCGGTTATCGACATGGCTGACGGCAGGGAATTTGTGTTTTCTCCGCACTTTGGTCACCCAGAGACCTTGATTTCTAAGAATTGTATGATTAAGGGGAGGTGGTTTTCGTTCAGCACTCGCACGGTCTCTGTCAGGGGTCCGACTTGTGCATTTCGGTTTTGTGTATTCGACTCACTTCAGCGCATGAATGACGGTCAACGAATTAATGGATGGTCACAATGGAACAATGGAAAGGCTGTAAAGGAAGGGATTGGTATGGATGGTAATGGAGTTGAGGGGGACTCTGGCATTCGCATGGTAGTTCGCTCCTGAACCTGCAGGGGCTTCTGATGAGGATGAGGATGAGGATCAGGGACAATAACAATTGCTATGGTGACGAGGTAGAGGTAGAGCTTCGGTTAGGATTGGTAGTCGGGTTCTCAGCGCCCGAAAGGTCAAAAGTGTGCAACTAAATTATCTTGGTACCAACGATTGATAACTACATAGGTAGCCGTGACATGTTGCCTTCCGATGTGATGTCCCCTGGGCCTGGCCAACCGGTCCTTTACTCGGTTCACTCTCCCCTGAACATGATAATGCCACCATCCCAATCCTTCAACTCCCCAACATTGGCCCTCGCAACTTCGACATAGCCAAATCGGGAGTAGAACTCGTCTAGGCCACGCAAGCCCACGAGCCAGGTGGCAACGCCGGCACGGTCGGCTTCTTGCAGACCGGCACGGAGCAGCAAGGAACCGTAGCCGCTGCCCTGCAATTCGGGAGAAACACCCAGACTAGAGAGATACCAGGCAGAGCGGCGGCGGGGAGAATGCAGGACGGTGGGCTCAAGGGTGGAGAAGACACGGTCGTAGATGGTCACGCGGTGATGGTCGATTCCGGGGATTGGGTTGATGTATGACTGGAGGTTGAGGAGAGATTGCATGAAGGGGGCAAGCCATGCGTCTGTGGAGTTGAATTAGCAATGTTCAAGTCAGTGAGTGGAAGATGTGGCGATACACATACAAGGAGATAGCCACCGCTCGCGAAAAGAAAGAGACTCGGTTGGGCGGTGCCACCAGGTAAAGCCCACAGGCTTGACCTTTCCTTTCCCGTCGGAAGCGTCAAGTATGGTAAGGACATACTCGGGGGTCCAGTAGCGCATCCAGAAGCGGCGCGAGACCCAGGTGTGGAAGGCGGTCGGGTCGACGGCACGGTCGGGAAACATGTAGTCGAGAAGAGCCTCGTTTGCAAAGCTCTGGGTGTAGAGCACGGCGGCGTCATCGACGTCTGAAAATGTTCCGGGGCGGATACAGTAGGTTGAGGGCATCTTGGCGGTGGAGTTGGAGATGGTCTGAGCTGCTGATTTATGGTGTTGCGGGGTGTTGTCTCTGAACAATATCCCTGAGAGCGGTTTCGGAGGAAATGATTGAGTCTTTGTGAGCACAAACCGTCAAGTCGAGTTTGTTTTTGAGATGCACGTTATGAGTTGATCAGTCCCTAGGTAGTGAGATCAACAATCATGTCATATCATGTAGAGGTAGATAGAAGAAATGCGTGCAATTGCAAAGATGAGGCGCCCGTCACGTTAGCAAGCAGGTCTTTGGAATGGAAGTTGGAAAGCTTGAACTTGGTCAATTGGCTTCTAGACCATCAATTGAGTTGCGGGAAGGCGTTTTCTTTTTTAATTTCTATCGATCCAATAGATTTAAAAATACAAAAAAGAGTGCGGTTGGTTGGTTAATTGGTTGGTTAACGATGATGATTGGCCTCCACTATCACCTGCCAGAATTGGATGGGACTCTCACCGGGTGAGTCAACGGTGTGAGATGCATATTGTAAGAAGGGAAGAGACATAAGTTCTCTAAAGTGGAAGAATGGGAGATACTCAATTCGAACAATTGACAGTTGAATATCATTGAGGACAACTATCCTCTTGATCCAGATGGTTTCAGCTTCTAATCATGGAGTTTCATCGTTGTTACGTACGTACCACTAAGACTCAGCCGCAATGGTTACACAGCCGCCGTCGAGATAGAGCTTTCTGCAACTCAACCCAACCCAACCCATTGGCCAATGGATAAAAATAGTTGGAGCTTGCCTTTTACGAGACAGTACAGTACCTAGCTCGACGGTTTCCAAGGAACTTGCCGTCCGTTGCCGTCAGTTGATCCCGTATCTTTGAAGCCTTTGTCATGTCGCTTCCATCAAGTGGAGATGATCGAGTCAAAAACGAGGTTTCCCGCATCTCGGCTCGTAAAAAAACGGCCCGGATGCCAAGATCATGGGATCTATCATGGTTAAGAAAGAATCCTTGTGGCTGAGGGAAGGAAGCGAGGGTTTTCGTTTGGTGGAATACATGCTCTAGGTAGGGTACGTGATGCGCTAATAAAGAACAAGAGAGTGATTTTCTTCTTCTCAAGCCAAGTTTGGCTTCGCTCTTCGTACTCGTTCCTGAAAGAAAAAAAAAAAAAGGACGAATTAATTTTTCGAGGCAAGGTCGGAACCCGACTATGCATTGATCGCCCGCTATTTGATTAAGGGAACAATGAGGTCGTCTCATGCGTGCAGTAGGGCCTAGTGACGACGCGGGTGGGCTAATATCTGCGTTCGCTTGAGGTTCCCCCCCAAAAGAGCGGACGCGCTTGCCAATGATGCAAGCATGCCATAAGCACCCGACGACCTGGTAAGAATTAGAAGGTTCTGACAAGAAAGAAACAGGCGAAACATGGGGAAAGCGTGGGAATTGCATCGTCTTGTTTTGAGGATGCTTGATAAGTGCTTTGAAAAAAAGATCAAGATGAAGATGTCGAGATGCAGATCATACAGATCGCGATCGCCGTGGCCGTGGTTTATCTTGTCATCAGCTTGTCAGTCGCCCTGGCCGGGATACATGGTGCTTAGGCATGCTTATCCATCACGCTTCTGAGCTCACACTCACATCCCGCCTATCCATCTGCCGTAGGGCCAGTCCCACTTGAGTGGTTTGCATCCACCCCATGGCCTCACTGGGCTGAGAGGTCGTCATCTCAATGGCCGGTGCAGGCCTCTCCACCACGCCCCCCCAAACCAACCCCCGGGAATTTTAGATCGAGGGGACTGGGGGTGGGAGAACGCATATCCATTTTGCTGGGAAAGGGAAAAGGGAATCAGGGAGAACGAGGGAGGAGGAGCCAGAACCTTGCTTGGCTCGGACTGCGCGCGTGCTGTGTGTGCTTGCAGTTGCAGTTGCAGTTGCAGTTGCAGCGGGTGACCCATTATTCAATTCATTGCAACCCGACTTCTCATACATTAGTACTAACGTTTAGTTATCCGTATTCCTGGGTTCATGGCTGCAAGTGCTTAATCCTGTCGGATGATGCCATGCTTATACCGCTCTAACTAATCGATATTAGTTATCGCGAACCAAGCTGCCATCATCATCAATCATGCTTGAGCCCCCAGGTTAGAATTGACCACCGTTCTAGATCGTTTTGGGTAATATCGATTTTTTTTTTACCTCATCTCATGCCTGCCTTCCTTTCTGAGCTTGCTGCGCACCTCCCCATCCTCTGTCCCTTTCCTACCTAATCGCCGCACACTAGGTAGGTACAGCATGCAGTGGTAGGTGGCAGCCTTCCCTCTCCGCTTACCTACTGCTCGAACTAGGTATCCTGCAATTAATTTTACATTTTCCATTTTTTTCCCCTTCCCCTTCCCCTTCACTCTCCCCTTCCAACTTATTCCATATTCTTCCTAGCCTAACCTCTAATTTCCCCCCTGCCCATTTCCTTCTCCTACTATCTGTCGTCACGAATTCCTTCTTTCACACTCTCCAAAAAAACTGTTTACCTCATTCTTCCAAATCCACACTCAGCCTCGACTTGTGATCGACCGTCAGCAGCTGACTAACCCGTTAGACGTCATTCCCGTCCCTGTCAATCACTTCCCCCGGACCCGGGCAGGCCTGGCCTTGCCTTGCCTGGCCTGGCCTCCACCTACACCGTCCTGGCACTGGCGGCACTGGCAGCCCTGGGCGCCCATCTCCCGGGCTGGCATCTGCAGCGGACGGGAAACTCCATCGCGGTGTCAGGCCCTGGGGTCCCGTCCACGACGATATCGACAGACGCCGTCTGGGAGACGGGCCTTCCTTGATTTGCCTCATCCCTCAGTCTCCCATCGAGATATTTCAAATAGCCCTCGCCTCCCCCCGTCTCCATGGCTCCCCTTCTCGTGCTCACCATCCATTCATCCACTCATACACTCATACATCCATCTGTCGATTCCAAATCTTCTGTACTCACAATATATATATCACCGCTGATTATACATATTGCTACCTCATATCTCATCAACTGCCTCCTTGTCTGACATAATCCTGCCGCCCTGTCAGACCCCGTCAGCACTTACACCCAGCCAAGTCCAAGTACTTGACCTCCATACCAAAGAACCATATCTATACCCGCCTACACGGGTCACCCATCCTTCACCACGGATCGAAAAACGAGAAACATCATGTCTCGCTCCGTGTCTTCTTCACGGGGCTCCGAATCCCCCATGGAGCCAGAACGTGCTCATCGGGCCTGTGAAAAGTGCACCCGCACTAAAAAGAAGTGCGACAAAGCATTACCTGCATGCTCCCGTTGTACCAGGTGCGTAGACCTGCCCTGTTCCGCTCAATTCTCTTCTGCTGTATTCTCTCTCGCTTCTGGAATCCCGTACTGACCCGACCCATTCAATAGGCTCACCACCACGTGCTCCTATGATTTCATCTACACGGCACCGACAACCGCCGTCGTAGACCCGGGTTATCTCCTGGGATCCAAGGATACCTATGGTCCCGGTGTCTTTGACCCGGCCTTTGATGTGTCTAGCTCCATGATCATGTCGCTTCTGTCCTCGCGCAACATTGCCTGGCGCGAGGCCACTGAGCGTTACTTTCAGACCATGAACCCCTGGCTCTCCGTCGTCCACCCAGAGCTCTTTGCTCTGCGCGCTGATGCCATTGGTCCCGTCTCCGGCTCCGGGGCTGGCCCGAGCTCCGCCGCCGATGCGGGGCCCCGGGACCCGGCCGTCGCCCTCCTCATCGTCTGCATGCAGCTCGTCTCTCAGTATGACGACGAGGCCGCTGCTGCCAGTACCAGTGTCAATGAGGGCAAGGACATGATGGAAATGCCCGCCTACCGTGCCGCAAAGCGTGTCCTCAGCGTTCTGCGTGGCCTTTCTGCTCCGAGCATTGAGCTTGTCCAGTGCACCATCCTGCTCGCCCTTTTCGAGTTTGGTCACGGCGACGTGCTGCGAGCCTATGTCACCATCGGTGATGCAAACACCATGGCTCTTGCATTGCGCATCAGCCCTGGAAAGTACATCGAGGCCGAGCAGGACGCCCATGTCCCCTACGATGAAGAGGAGCGTCGCTGCGTCTACTGGAGCCTTCTCGTCCTTGATCGTCTCATCCACGTCGACTGCTCCCTCACCCGCATGCCGCTGCAGGTGCCCTCTCCGGCTGCCGATGACCTTCTCCCGACGACCAACCTCGTCTGGAACAATCACAGCCAGCAGCCCACCCGCGTTATTCAGCGCCACCCCGCGAGTGTTGCGCCCTCGGTGCCCCTTGGTCCCTTCCAGAGGAATTGCCAATGCGCCATGCTCTATTCCAAGGCCTTCTCCCCCAGCCAGCCAGGTGCCTCTGATGCCTTGCTCGACGACTTTGTTGAGCTTGACATCTCGACTCGTGCCCTCGTCGAGGCCATGGTCATGCAGCAATCTCGCTGGGGAGACTTTTATGAGTGCTTTGCGACCTGTACTTGGTAAGTGAACAAACTTACCCCTGAAGTCGCCTGCCTCAGACCGACGATGGCTTCCTCACACTCGCTACATCACACTAACAAACACTCTTTCCACTAAAAAGCCTCCTCCTCTTCCTTTATTGTCGTCAGCTCCGTGCCGCCAACACCATGTCCGCCGCCACCCCCTTCTCTCCCTCATCAGCCGCAGACGACATCGCCCCCAAGGCCATCGCTGGCCTCAACTTTACCATCCGTATCATTGCCGACACCACGACTGATCTTAACGATCAGCTCGCCCGCCGCCCGTATCTCCTGGGCCCCTGCTCTCCTGTCACGCCTTATTCGGCTTTTCACTGCCTCATGGTCCTCAGTCACTTTGAGCATCTCATCCCAGAGGCTGACACCAGGTTCCACAACATCTATTCGTCGCTGCACTTTTTCGCCAAGAGATGGGGCGTTGCAGGTGAGAACTCGCTCTTATCGACGACTTGAAAACTCAGCATCTAACCATACTATTTAGGACAACTTGTGAGAAAGGTCGAGCTGTTCCTGGCAGAAGCCGATGGTGCCCAGTGGTGCTTCCTGAATGAGTGAGTTGCAACCTCCGGGGTGGACTATAACCATATATACTAACTTGATAATAGCTGAGCGCACCCACATAACAATCCTTCGCTCTCTACTTTCACGCTTGCACGATTCACCATCGCATGAGTTACCAAGAGAATGGGCACGCAGATCGCTGATATTCAACAACTCAACTAAAGCTACGCCCTGAGGCTCAACATCGCTCAACCACCGCGAGGTTTCATCACAATCTATGCTCCGCCATCAAATCTCATACAACAAAACAAAACAAAAGCGATGCATCAGTCAAAACAACAGCGCTCGTATCGTCAACAACCCATGTATGCTGCTTTTGCACTATCTGTTCAGAACTCGAACAGATCAACAACCACACTTTCCATGTGGCATTCGCTCAACGCCAAACACCAACTCAATGAGTCCACAAAGGTATATAAATCATGGTGCGATCTTCTGGCACCGGTATCAACACGGACGAGAAAAAAAGAAACAAGGTTATGCCGCAACGTCAGCACGACGTCAGGGGGCGTTGCCCACGACAAGAATCAGCAGCATCCCGTTGAGGAGACACGCCGAGATGAAAGCGACCCAGACCAGCAGCTGATAAGCAATTGACAACGGGTCACGTCGATACAGTGTCATACCCAGAGCACTGCAGGCAGAGAACAGACTGGCGACCACGCCGACGGTGACGCCGGCATCGACCTCAGCACGAAGCCTATGTCGGCCCGTGGAGATAAGGGTGCCAGCGATGAGGAGTAGGAGATAGGTTACGGCGAAAGAGCAAACAGTGCCCCAGAACAAGGTCTTTTCGCGATACCGGCTCGCCTCCTGTTGATTGAGGCTGGGGAGGGCGTAGTGGGTAGCATAACCAGTCGTGGGGAACCCGTCTGAGCTGGCGTATCCCCCTTCCTCATCAGATTCGCTGTTGAAGGCGGTGCTGGAGTACTGGTTCGGCGAGTGGTTGGCACCAAGGAGAGACTGTCGCTCTCCATGCAGGTTAGGCTTGAACCAAGCCTTGGCCTTTTCGAGAGGCGCTTTGAAGATATTCTGTAAATAGTCGAATCCCGGAAAGCTTGCGCTATCGTCTGGGTTAATATAAATTGCATATCCATCATCATCACCCGCACATTCGCTGCCGTCGTCATATTCGTTCCAGTACTTGACGCGCTCTGGTATTTGCGGAGGGGGCAAGACATCAAATTCGGGACGAGGTCGGCTAGACGGGCGTTCTGAAGGATGGGTATTGGAGTTGTAAGAGGCAGCCAGCGAGTTGCGACGATAAGATTGGGCCAAGGATTCAGGGGAGCTGGGCTCGCTCAGGACGGGGGCGGCGGCGTGAAGAGTGCACGTAATTTCGTCATAGCGCTGTTGGAGGGGAGAAAAGTCGCGGCGAGTGAAACTCTTGGGATCTGAGAGGATGTTCTCGTACAGACGGGCGCCGAGGGTCGTAGAGCCAGTCCATTTCTTCGGCCAAGTTAGCACACGTAGAACGGGACATGGGGCGCAGTCGATGATGCCATACCTTGTACTTCTTGGTTATTTTGCGGAACGCGACAGTCTGGGCTTTGACGAAACGCTCCAGGGCCTGGATATCGCCTCCGCAGCGAAGAAGCTCCCGTTCGTACTTGGCAAACCTCCTCTGGTGCTTAATGGCCGAATCCTCCGTCATTTCGTCTTGGGGCTTGGAGGCCCATCGGTTGATGCTCTTGGCGAGGTGTTCTGGCGTTGGCTGTCAGCTTGGGGCATGTGATCGTGTGCCATTGAGACATGGCACAATGTAGGAATTGAGCATACCTAACCGCCGAGAGATCTCGTCGGCCTTGCTGCAGACGAAAAGATGCAAGCGCTCATGCTGGCGACCAAGCTCCATGTACAATCCATCCTCGAATCGCGTCAGGGCCTCGTCTTTGTGGCCGGGGATGGCCATGGCCGTGGCCTGGTCGCGGGTCGTATGTACTTTGATCTCATGCTTGAGCGAGTTGTAATCGAGGTTGTCTAGGTGGGAGCAATCCATGTTAGAGAATGAAACACAACAGGACCGACATCGGGGACGTACGAAGACTCCATTCGGGAACGGATTCCCGCTCGAGATGCTGACCAAACTTCATGTTTGGACCAGTATAAGCCAAGAGGCGTCGGGGCCAATTGGGGTCGATTTATTCGGATAAAGGAATGGACGATCGAAATCGTCTCCCTCAAGCTACTCGCAATCGTTGCCCCCCAAATCCAATCGCAGAAGGATGCGACGCGCTGGGGAGGTCGGAGAGGAGCTCGCAGAGGGAGAATCGAATCGGAATCAGCGGGAGGAGCGAGCGGAAGGTCTGCTGCTCAACACCGGGCCAAACAGCGACAGGGAGTGCGAGTGCGAGTGCGGCGCGAGGTTGCTTCTTATACTCTATATAGAAATAACGAGTCGTAAGCGGAATGAATAGTGGATGAAAAGCAAGACAAGGTCTGTAAAATGTGCTCTTGTTTCTGAGGTGAAAACAGGAGCGTAAAATAGAAAGCGGATTCAGTTGACAATTGGCCGGTTGGCGAGGAAAAAATGAGAGACCAGGCAGGGGATGAAAGGAACGAAGGCGTCCGAGTTCAACTGAGATCCATGAGAAGGGGAATGACGTACGTACCCGATTGTTTTCCCCCTGCTCGGGTTGATACACAGCCCACCTCGAGATTTAGAGATTAAGGCCTGATCCTGACGATGAATGGGGATTGGATTGGATGGGATAGCCGGTAGGACGGCCGATGGGGCGCCGGGCAGGTCCCAAAAGCAACCTTTTAGGTGTCGTAAAGAGGCCGCCTCAGCAGGACCGGGGCAGAGGGAGTCTGTGCTTGTGGAGAGAGCCAGTTGAAGCCAGCTTGAATTGGTCAAAAACACAAGAGACGACCCCTGCGTGCGGGCGTTGTCTTGGCTTGTCTTGGCTGGCTTGGGGTTGGGTTTGGGGTTGGGGGAGCTGCACAGATGGCGTCTCTTATCAACAACAACTGCTTGATCCGCCTGGGGATAGATAATGGATGGATATGTACTCCGTATGTAGGTAGGAACTCAATCCTCTGACAAGTATGACTGGTTGTTGATAATGGAGGTATCGATGAACGGAATCCTCCAGAGAGAGATAAGAGGCAGCGCAGAGACGGTCAAGATTCACCACACCAGATGGGGCGCCAGACACAGATTTGATGCTGTGGTATTGTCTCGGGAGATTTCACCGTTTCAGGCAGAATCTTGGTTTATCAGATAGTCGCGGCGCCAACGGCGATGCAATGGGCGTGATGCAATGAGATGCGATGCGGGCAGGCAAAAAAAGGACGAGGCGGAATGAACCCTCGAGATTCCAAGCAAGCCAAAACAGCGTCAACGAGACAAACGGTGTGTGACGGGGAGGGCGTGTGAGAGTGTCTGAGTGAGTGTCTGAGTGAGTGTCTGAGTGAGTGTCTGAGTGTAGGTAGGCGGGTGTGTCTTCTAGATTGGTGATGGACACTCCTCCTGGTTCCAGAAACAAGAGTCAATTGCTCTGGTTTCAATATTTGACGAGATGCTGCGTGAGGCTGATTGTCGTGACGATTTCCACAGGAGGGCTTGAACCAAAACAAGCTCGAGACGAAAGGAAAAAATAAAAGAGGCCGCGTGGGAAGGGAAGCTTTTCAAGTTATATCCGAACCAAGGCCCAGCCATTCAGTCATACACCATCCGCCTCTTTTCCTGTCTCGTCCAGCTCGACCACTCACCAGCTCGCGCTGGGCCTGCATCGGCGGCACCCACACCAAGAAAGAAACATGGTGGCCATGATGCACTGCTGCACCATGTGCATCCGCTAAAAGCACGAGCTTGCTTCCGCCACCCCGGTTAGCCTAACCTGGCACGCCTGGGCCTGGGCGGATGGGGCGGGTGGGCTCTGGAGAGAGTGAGGGGCGATAATGTCAAGGGTCCCTTGAAGAGAATTGGTCGTGTGTGGTTTCTCTCGCGTAACATTGGACAATTGGAGACTCGGAGAGATCGTCGAGGATCCCGCTGTGCGGTCGGTGCATGCCTGCGGCGCGCACAGCATGTCGACGTCTGGATCGTTCAATTGCGCTGAGCCTCGGTAGGAGAACAACCGCATTCATAGAAAGGAGGTTAGAGGTATGCACAGGGGCTAGGATAAGGCCTGCTTGCTAGCAGATAGCAAGCATCTCCTCTCGATTGTGCTGAGCTCAACCAACTGACTGAGCTGCAACTTGCGCTGGTGGTGAAACTGTAAATGCAACTCTCTCAAGGCGGGTTAGCCATCTGCTGGAAGAAGGGAACTCACTCGACCGCCTGCACCTGATGGGTAACTGGAGCAGGCTAGCCTGCCACCGGGCCCAGCGCTAGATGACGCTTTACACTCTGCTGGGCCCAGATAATGCCCGGCGTCAAAGCTCCCTCGTGGTGGTCTTCAGTACGGGACGTTATCTCGTGGAGGGGGACAAGTCGAGCATCTATGGATGGATGGATGTCAAGGTTAAGCTTCGCCAGCAGGATTTCTGGTGGTTGATACTGCGGTGTGGAAATTGCTGAAAAACGGGAAGTAGTGACATGGCATGGCTTCCAAACAAGCCAACCGAACCAACTACCGTGCGTAGAAAACGCCCCTGCCACGATTGCACTCACCTCATGGCTGGCTAGCTTACAGCACGGCACTGGCAAGCACAAGCACAGACAGTACACACACCGATACGGGAAGGCGAGACGGAGGGTGTGAACGAGCTTCTTTCGATACGATGAGGGGTCAAGTGCCGATGCCCGGCCGAGTGATGTGTGGATGCTGTCATGGAAAGAGCAATGCCGTGATTCCTTCCTCATCCATGCCATACTACGCTACAGTATCGCAACATCCAAAAGTTCATCAAGAGATCCACGTCGCTGGGTCTGTTCTCTGTCACATACACTCGCATCCATCCGCTGCATCCAATGCTGTGTAATGCAGGCAGGCCCTGCCTGGCATGGCATCCAATGTCAGACCCATCAGCACACGACCAAGCACCTCGGCTGCACAACAGCAGAGCATGCATCATCGATGTCCCGCCGCCAATTCGGTCGTTGAAGTTGACTCTTATCAACTGCAACCCTGTGGCTGGTTGCTTTTCGAACCGAGACAGAAAGGACCTGGTGCCTGAGCTTGACCAAGCCAAACACACACCTACAGTATACGGTACACACAGAAGTTCTTCGAAGCAGCTAGCACCAACGGTTTACGCTCTGCAGCTCAGCTCATGGAATAACGCCCCTGCCCAAGCGAAGAAGGGCTAGAGATGAGCAACGAGACGTCCTGCAAGGAATGGCCCAGACCCTACATACGACTCATTACCCCCTCGCAAGCCAGCGACAGCTTCAGTAGATGCAAGTCAATCTTCGGTATGACGAGCATCTCCGAACCTCCGGAGTCTTCAGAGAGTGTCACGTCAACAACCAAGTACCTAACCCGCCCTTGGCCGGATCCGTTGTCATTGGCAATAACCATGCCGTAACAAGCTCGACACATCGCCAGTCGGTACACTCGAAACGGCTCCGTTGCAGACCAACGGCCAGCCATCATGAGAGAACCTCCAATCGAAGGGAGGAATTGAAGCCATCTCCAAGCCCTTGTCAGCACCCAGCATCCACCAGCCAACCATGGGTCAGAGAGCTGGGAACACATGGCAACTCGACCTATCAAGGCCACCTGCGAGTTCTGGTGCTACTCTCAAGCCTGACTATTTCCAGGCATCGGTTTGAAATTTTCAGCCTCCATCGTCGTCCCCTCCTCGTTCCTTTTACTTCGGCTCGACAAAAGTTGGCCCGGCCCCAGTCCGCCACATCCCCGAGATCCTAGACGAGAAGAGTCCAGATGGGTCTCACGGATGACGGGTATATGGACCCATGTTTCCATGGCTTCATGGGAAGGGGTTGGCCTGGCTTGGGCAGTCTGAGCAGCGCTCTCCGGCTACTTGCTCCGGATCAACCGAGTCTTTGCCATCATCGTACAGATCCAGAGTCCCATCGAGTGTCTTTAATCCCGGATTATGAGCTGTTCTCTGCTCATCACCCCAGAAAGAAGACATCGATCGATTCTTGGTCCTCAGCCGTTGACCTGGCTCTGCATCTCGCTCTCCGTCATCTTGCTTATACCGGGGAATTTTAGGGTGTCAGGTCCTCCACTCCCCGTAGCTGCATAGGCCATGTGCTGGATTGACTGGCTCTGGGTCACCGAATTCCCAAGACAGGAAAGCTTGGCAGGGTCCCGCTCCATGCCCAGCCTGTGAGCAGCCGCGGGTGACAGGGGCCTGAAGAGGTTTTCTCTGGTTTGTCAGTTTCAGGCGCTCTCAGGCCTTGCAGCCAGCACAACTTGGCTCTTTGGAGCCGCTCCAGTGGAGACCAGGTTAAACAAGAGAGAGCCCAATGAATCCACTCTTGGTCCCATCCACCAGCTTTTGAATCACAGCAACCAACACCTACACCAGGAACCATGGCCCATGCCATGTCTCACAGAGACGCCATATGTCGAAAACTCTTACTGATGCGTTGCTCCCCCGCTGCGGAGCTCCAGAGCGGAGTCTGAGATGATACTTTTTCTTCTCGAGATGAGAGCAAAGACGCGTCGCCGCAGGGATCGGTCCAGATGGCTTCAAGTTTAACCGCTAAAACAGCAAACGATGGGTGGGCAACGACAACGGTTAGCCGATTAAGCAAATACGGAACGAACCCGAGAGCCTAGATTATCTCGTGCCCCATCGTTTGCGGCTCCAACTGGCCCCAGAATCCACTTGGCCATACCAACTTGAACCGCAAACCGTCGGACCGGCAACTAACTTTCAACTACACTCGCAAAGGGTCCTTTTTCTCAAGTTCAAAGGGTCTTGGGGACCCCCTCGAAATGGGGACGGACAATACGAAGTTGCAAGTTTTTCTCCCTCCGATGTCGACCTGACTGTGGCACATGTCGTCGAATCGACTCGTCACAGACCATTGGTCGACCCATTGCGGTGGCTAACTATATGTACGTAAATCTCGATGCGGATATGCCAAATTGGGATCTCGGTCTGGAAAACTGCATTTTTGTCGGGTCTCCAGCTGCCCCTCATGCTCGTTAAGCCCTGCCTGTTCAGATGCCTGTCTTGAGGGCATCCCCGTCCTGTGCCCAGATCCACCGCACGCTCATCATCTCGCTGCAAAACCTGCTGGTCTCATCACTTTGCGGCCCGTCACAGTGCTCCAGAACCCCGGGATGGACCCCTTCCTCAGCCCTTTTCTGGGCTCCAGACAGCTCGCCACTGTCGAGACCCTCTCCTCCAGGGGCCGAAGACCGAAGGAAGTTGTTGCAGGCCCACCGAGAACACGGTCTTGGTAAAATATCCGCTGCACAGACACGGATAGGTTCTGCAGGCGCCGACATGCCGTGCCGTAAACCACGGGCCGTAGGCTTGGCTACCCAAGTTGCGAGAATACGCGTTCCAAATCTGGTAATGGGTCACGCACACACCTCTGCGAGATCGGCCTTTGGAACCGGGGCTGAACTAGACGGGCTGGGCTCTATATGCACTGCAGTCATTCGAACGGGGCGCTGCGGATAAAGCGGCCTATAGTCGGTACTATAACTCGACCTAGATGTGACAAGTAACGTTGTTGGCGGCCGGTAGAAGAAGCTTCAGTTCATGTGCGTCCGCTGGCAGAAGCTCCAGAGGGCAACGAACCAATGTCCTGGGTCCTCAGCTGGCTCATGCTGGACAACCAAACAAGCCTTTCTGGCTGTGTCATCCCTGACTAGAGGCTTGATACCCCTGTTCAAGCGCCCTTCTCCCTAGCCTCCTAGACCGTGCTGATCCCTCTGAGCCGGGCATCAGGTCACGCGACCACATGCATCGCTTGTTTGTTGTGTGTAGCACAATCTCGGGCGATAGGTATAACAACCGCGGTCAGGACGGAGGAGCCCTTGCGGATCACGACAACCCCAGCTCGATGCTCAGCATAATTTCTCCGTGATTCCCAAAGCAGTCTTGTGCAGATGAGGGAACCACCATGTCTGATACTCTCCTGTCTTCTTGCAACTCGGCTCAACACGAGGTGTGAAACATGACCACGTACCCTTGCAATGGAACTTTTCAAGCAGGATAAGGTATAGGCTAATGACCAGTCCCGCGAGTCAGGACTCTTATTGAGCCAAGCTTGATCAACAAGCCTGGGCTTCCATCGTGACGACCCAGATGTATCTGAGACACAGATCACCACCAAACCGTGCTGAGACAAGGAGTGACAGCACTGCCTCGTTCTCCATCTTTAATTTCCAACACAATTCCAGCCTATTCCTGCTGGGTTCCGATACACTGTCGCCATTGGTCGATCAGTATCCAGATTATTCTGACTGCAGAGAACCTAGGCGGGCCTCGATATTGGCCCAGGGTAACTGTTATCCGCGTCGAGTCCAATATCACCTCAACTCAACTTTCTTTTGTGGATCTACAAACGTTCCCCTCGGGTCTCATCAGCGTGCGAGGTCAGTATCGGGTAGGATCCTCAATGGGGTGCATGCTGTGTCGCAATCCGGACATGCGCCTTCGGTGGCTGTAATGACGCGGCTTGTTGTGCAGCAGAGCCGTCACAGAGCAGAACAACATCACAATCCCTGCACATGATGAGTCTGAATACAAGCCAAGACCGGGAGCACCCGCCCGTTTACCTGGATTCTATGGCGTTAGGAGGAAGAGGTTGATATATTACCTCTTGTTGGATAAGTTCTCAAGTACATTCCCTGGACTTGTCACCAACGCGATAAAGACTTCTCATTTACCCCCTATACTTGCTACCCAAGACCCTTTTCTTTTCACTATGCCGATTGCATAGTGGCACATTACCTCATGGGCCATGGACTATACTTCTCGCCGCTGCTACTTTGTTTATTGTAACAACCTCCCTAGTCAAAGGCCGCATACGCAAATCCCGTCATTGGGCATAGAACTCAACTGGGGCAAGCCAATGGTTGGGTTACGGCCAACCTGACACAACTCACACGGCCCTAGTGTGGCTACCTACCTATGGAAACACCAGCGTCCGAGGCTATCTATAGATGACACTCCGACATGTCTATACATGTACGCATATACACACCCATCAACTGCCGGCATGTGATGTGGTTAACCGATGATGGCTCGTGACATTGGACTTGTGGGTTGGCCAGCACCCGTGCCCCTGGTCGAGTTGATACGTCAACAACCCGCAGTGCATGACCATGCAAAGCAACCAATACGAATGATAGACGCCCTTCCAAGACATGACTATGTCTCCTGCCATGTTCAGAATAGCACCTATCTGTCCTGAAGACTCAACCAAAATCGTCCTGTGCTTGCACGACCACCTGTTAAACCAGTCTTCAGCGAGGATGGCAGACCGTCAACGACGTAGGGAGTGTTGGGGCATTGCAACCCCCATGGGACAACTCCAAACAAGTGGATATAGTCCTTGTTGCATTTCAAGAGGCTTGCATGACCTGCATTGCTGATCCCGAGCCCCCCACCCCCTCTCATATGGATTGAGTGTCAGACACAGCAGCGAAGGGGACAGTTGACAACACATGAACACACCGACTCCGATACTGTCTAAAAACGGGATGATCTGGATCAACCACCCGCTATCAGACAACGAACAGGTGAACATATGGGGCGGACGAGCGTTGACCGACCACTTGATAGTTTGTGCAAGGAGGGAACATATGTGTGCGCTGCGAGAACAAGAAGATTGCGAGCCGGTAACACATGCATGCAATCTAGAATAACCTCGGCACACTGAGCTCAAGCCCAAGTCTCATATACTATTCGAATGCTGAGTTTTGTGTTGCTAACGACTCGACTTCGCATGGTATTGGCCAAGTGGAGGATCACCACAGACAGACCAACCTCGACTCACCAGAACAAGTCCAAATCATGGCTAGGCTTATTCAAGTCTCCTGTACATGATCTTTTTCCAACCTAAATGCTAAGGGATTGAAAATACTGAGACTTTCAACCAACAATCACATGGTACACGATATAGTTGGCAAGCACAACACCCATGCATGAATGCTCCAACATAGGCAACCCCCGTGCCCAAGAGTTCAATGCTCTGTTCCATTCTATAAACGCCAAAATGCATCAATGTGCCACTTATCCAGTAGCTAGTCGTTGCCCATGATCATAACCGCCAATGCAATGTCATCATTCCCGTGCCTGGTCCTGCCAGACGTGATCCAGGCCACCCTGACCAGAACCCAAAAGCGTCCCTTGTCGATAGTTTTTTCCCAAGAAAAGACCCGTCAGCACTTGTGATCCAAAACTGTGCCAACCTCCAAGACGCCGGAAATCTCTCCATTTTCCATTACAGCAACAATCGCCTCCGGTCCACACGCAAGGTCATCGTCGAGGGGTGACGACTGCATGTTATTCAAGATATCTTGCGCCTGTCGGATAGTCGTGTCCGAGTAGAGCGAGAGCATCGATATCTTGGAAACCAGAGCATCAGGGAGTTCCCCGAGACTCTTGCTGAGATCATGCTTGTCGATGCCCCGTATTGTACTGGGCGAGGCGATCCGATCTTGAACTCTCACCCATCCGGTTGGAGAGTCGAAACCGGCACGGAGCAGGTCAACCCCGGGGCTTTCGTCGCCCAGTTCAGGTGCCTCTGGTATATCGCACCAGCTGATGGAGATGTCCTTGATAGTTCGAGGCTGTCGAGCGGCAGCACCGATGGCACCCCCAGGGTGATTTCTCGCAAAGACGGATGCCACACTCGTATGCATTTCCTTAGAAGCTGCTACCGCCAGCGCATCACCGAGTGCGAGCGCAACTGTTGTCGACGTGGTAGGTGCTGAGACACCGAACGAAGTCTTCTCCGGCTCAGGGATCGGAGCTGGAAGGAGGATCGTGTCGGGGCGATGTTTGATGAATTCGCATGTCTCGTGGGAAGTGTGAGACGTGAGAAGGATAACTGGAAGAGATTCGTCCAGGTGAGGCAACATGATAAGAAGCTCTTGCGTCTTTCCCGAGTACGTGATAAACATGAGGGTGTCATCAGGTCCTATGATGCCCAGATCTCCGTGCAGGGCCTCCGTAGGGTGAAGAAAGACAGCCTGTATCGCAAGACTCTTGAAAGTCGCAACCAGTTTTTGGCCTATATGCCCCGACTTGCCGACGCCGATGATGACAAGCTTTCCTGTTGTCTCTTGTAGCCGCGTTATGACTTCAACTGACTGGTTAAATCCATCGCGAGCAACGGCGTCTGTCTCGTAGAGCCGTGTGAGACTCCTTAATGCCAAGGCCTCTGTGTTTAGCACGTGGATCCCATCCAGTAACCGTTGGTTCCTGAGCTGGCATTCTCCCCGAAGTTCTCGGTCCAGGCTCAATGGATCGATGGGTTCGCAGAATGTGTTGCCTGGAGGCGAAGCAGAAGGCGTTGGAGGCGATGGGGGAGGTATCGCAGGGCATTGAGATGCTCCGAGCACAACAACTGCACTCGTCTGTACTGGCCCATGGCCGGATTGCGGCAAGCCTGCCATGTCGTTGGAGCTCCCGAGGCGCAGATAGATGGATGCAAGTGGTTTTTTCGAATTTTGGGGGTTTCACAGTGGCGGCTAGCAGCAAAAAGTCAAAACCTGGGCACCTGCACCGTTTTCGGGACAACCGCTAAACGCTCCCAAATGTTGTTGGTTGATGATGACTCGAGTTGGCTGGCAAGTAGGTACTGGGAGTATACTGTCGCTCCCGATCATCGGCTTCTCGTGCTTGAGAAGCTGGTTCCAGAGTTGCAGCTCGCAGCCACAAAACTTGTGTGTAGCAACGAAAAGAGAGCCACAACAGCCTCGGGGATCAAATCCGATGCAACCAGACTTTCGGCGACTTGGCGGAGTACCAGCAGTGAAACGGACAGCACAGGCTTTGACAAAGAGGACCATATATGATTGAGATTGAAAGGCGGGCGTCGTCTTTAAGGTACAGCCCGATCCTTGCCAGAGTCATGGACAGCTTACGTTTGGAATCCGAGATCTGGGGGAAAGATGGTGGCATATCCCTGTCCAATTGGTTGTGCCATCGATTGCGACCGAGTCCAGCAGCCCGATCTGGCCATGGTCGCGGAATCAAGTGGGTGCGATAAGGAGACCGAGACTATCCGGACTTCCGAAATATCCCACTCTTGTCGCCGGCGGTTGAGTCAAGAAGCGAGATATTGTATTGGTCCTTCTCAGGTCTTGGACGTAATTGACTTCCTCGCCTGTCGACCGAACTCGTTGGACTCGATTCTCAGGTATCGATATGATAGCATGGCTCGGACCAAACATCGAACCGTATGGAACGTTCACGGCGCAACGGCGGCCCCGAAAGGTGCCTCGGGTTGCTACTCCTTTCGCGGCGGGAGCGGGGTTTTTTTTCTCGTGGGAGTTTCTAGTCTATGATCCCTTGAATGAGAAGTCATGGACGAACCAGAGAACGCAGACTCGGCTCGGGACCACTTGGGGGAATGGCGCAAGCGGTACGATCGAATGCCGTGCTGAGTAAACCTCCTCTTTAGCTTGTGCCGCATGTTAGACAAGTTCCGCGGATCGAGTCAACCAAGGCTTGGATTGGAGGCTTGGCTTGGCCAGCGGTTATCTCGGGACGTGTAAATAATTTTGTTGGTAGATGGATATAGACATGACTGGACGCCTCAAGTTGAAGCGTGCTAGATGTTTGATATGCTTCCCGTCTCTTGAACGAATTGTTGATGGAAGTTCAACAGCGTTCATACAATACGGATATATGGCTGAAAAAATGACAGAGTACGTACCTGTCAAGCCGCACCTTCCCCATTCTGCGAATGACGGTTTGGAGGAGGGTTCACACGCACGTGGCGTTGGAGACGGCACCTCTTTGGAGGTTCCAGAACCTCTCTCGTCTTTTCCCCAATGGTTGCTGATGGGCTTGCTTGCATCATCGTCATGGACCCTGCGTTTCTGTGTGCGTTCTCATTTGCCCAAGGGTCTATCTCATCTTTTGCCTGACGGACGACCCAGTGCAGTGCTCCTTATCATTGGGGTGGCTTCCATATCAGCAATTGGCGTTGAGGGGAGGAAAGAGCAGCTCAGGCAGAAACAGCCAAAACAATAAACGCTTGATGCAGCAAGATCCAGCTCCTGCAGGGGTTATTCGAGGAAGGAGCGTGGGGTTCAAATTTAATCTGCAATTGCCCGCTCAAAGGATCGCTTTACTTGATCCTCCCCACGTCACTTCGCCGTCTCCCCCGAACCTCAACAAATAAATCAACCAACCTACCTATCTACCATGGATTTCTCACAGTGCAATACAGATATGCATTGGCGAAGATTTCACCAATCTCACTAATCGCCAATTGCCCGCATCTTCTCCGAGTCACATGGCATTGCATTCCCAAGAAATGCGACCTTTACCTCTGACAGCACAATCTCACAGCATCGACAGGCATCAGGCATCGCCAATGTCGTATTACCACACGCAACATGTCGATGCGTCGTCACAAGCATATCGAACAAGGGACACTGTGTGCGTGCAATGTCTCATCAAAGCGTTGATCAGTCTCAAACCTCGCCCTGCGGAGGATCAACATCCATCATACGCAAATAGACGACGGGAGGATACGGCTGCGGCACAATGAATGGCTCATGGTGCACACAGCTCATGTGCGGCATTCACGGATCGTGGCATATCATCGTCACATTAAAATCCAGCCACGCACAGGCACAGGCACAGGCACACCGGCACGGATCGACTGGTTCAAATGTGGCATCAAAGTCTCGTTGCCTCTGCAAGCATGGGGTGACGATTGAGCATGATGCTGACACTTGATGTGAAAACCAAGTGCGTCTGTCAAAGCAGCAGCCTTCTTGTCAGATGGCAGCTAACTACGTATGCCCAGGCCGCACCCAGCGGGTCCATGCTGGAGGATCCTCCTCTGATGGATGGGTGGGATGGACAAGACCAGACAAGACAGGGGTTCGTGACGGGCTGAGCGGCTGTGGGAGATTTTGAGTTTCAGACGAGTCTGAAACGTGCATTCCTTTGCAACGGCAGATCAGGAAAGTGCTGACGAATATCACGACCTTTGTTTTATCATGATTAGCTTGGGCTCCAGGCCAGCGGCTAGCTCGTTCGACACGAACATCGCCCTAGCGTCAGCCAAGACAAACTGGTGCAGGAGGATGCTGCAAGACTCAGGGGTGATGGATGGGATGCGACAAAGATATGGCGTTTCCACGCGTCGAACCCGGTTCGAGTCGAGGAGATGACGGTCTCCCTCGCTTTCTACGCGGGATGGGGAATCTCTGCGAGAGAGCTGATTGTCATAGCCGAAGCCCACCAATCGCCATGAGCACCAGCAGCTGGAAAGGAGAAGACACGGGCCGCCCCCACTTGAGCTGATGCTTGGCTTTTTGGCGCTCGACTCTAGAGGGAACTATCGACGGCTAGAGATGCCGTCAGCTCCAAACGAAACAATAGGTCGGCCCAGACTATTGAAGTCTGGAATTGGGTTATGAATTTTTTTCTTCTTCTTTGCTCTGAAGAGCGCCCGCTTACACGGCGAGTCGATTGTGGAAAGGGGGAGATGGGCTATGGGATGCTGCAGAAGCAGCAATGTTAAACTGGCCGTTTTAGGGAATGCGGGAAGCTTCTTGTCAGCCACCACATACATGGTCAGCAATCTACGCGGTTTCCAGAGGTTTGAATTCCAAGCCGGCGCGGGCCTGGCTGCAGAAGCTTCGTGTACCTGCGTTCCAGGAACAAGCTCTGGACGACGATGGCTTGATGCAGATCAGATCGAATCGTCCGCCAACGGCTTGATCGGGGCAAGATGAGATGGCAACTGGAATGGATGATAGAAGGAATGAATGCGGCGGGCGGGCGCTTGCTGGTGGTATCGAGGGATCTTGATGGTGGTCCGAGTTTGCTTGCTGCCGGGGACCGTTCAAGGGTTCCGAAGGTCGCCCAAGGGTTCCCAAGGGCTCTCAATCTGTTGCGGCGGTACCACCCCTGAGTCGTAAACCTTGTGAGTATCCACTCAGCTTCCGTCTTGACGCCGTCTGCGGAGACTCTGTCTATCGGTTCGTCCGTTCTCTGTGGACGCCTCTTGCGCGCCAGGGATATTGTGTGTCGCGCGGCGCCGCGCTGGGGGAAAAAAGTCAGGTACTGTACTTACTGACGTACTGATCGCAAGGAGTTAAGGGCAGGGAAGTAGGGGCAAGCTGATGTGGATGTGGGTATCTTACCTACAGTATCGACACGTCGCCCGTCCTTGAACGGAGGAGGCTTTTTCTTGGGAGATCGTCCATCCACAAAACGTGATCCTGGCGCTGGCTGAGGTTCCATCTCTCGTGGTTGAAGAATCTGGGCAGCCCTCACATTCGTTCGTATCGATCGTATCACTCGCCCAGCTTCCTTCCCTGCACAGAATCCTTCCCTTCCTTTTCTTTCCCCCAACATTTGGTCCCCTCACCCTCACTCAATCTTGTATTATTTTTCTTTCTTTTCTTGTAATTCTTGTTCATTCTTCTTTTTTGTTTCTTGGTATTTTGACTACAGTCTTGCCAATATGGGCCTCAAACTGGGCTCCTCATGGAGCACCCCTCGAGGCTGGAGGATGATTTCCCTCACCCTCTTTGCTCTAACCCTGCTACTCGTGGTGCCCCTCCATCAGCTGAGCAGCGATTCCCCCGGCGTCTACAACCAAGTATCCAAATATCTCAAGCACGAAGGCACCGTCTACGACGTCGAAGATGGCTTCATCGCAAACCTCAACGAAACCGAGACCGAACAGGTGGTTGGCGGAAAGGCGAACGGAATCGAGAACGGATCTGCCGGCCAACAAACCGGTGGTGCGCATGAAGCTCAGGCCATCGGCGAGGATGGCAAGGAGGCTCAAAACACCGACGGCAAGCCAGATGAGGGCCAGCATGCGCAGGGCGGCGAGAATGCGACCGGCGACAACAAGCCCCAGGCTGAGGGCGGCGATGACAACAACGGCCATGGCGTAGGTGGCCCAATCCAGGAGGGCGAGAAGCTCGGGACGAACCAGGGCAACCCCGAAGACAACCAGAACAACGAGGAGGGTGGTGAAGATGAAGACGAGGTCCAACCAGTCCAACCGCCCAAATTCATCGTCCACCCCGACCCCAAGCCTACTACGACGAGCCAAAAGCCCCCCGCTCCAACCCCAGCCAAGGAGAATGATAAGGAAAAGGAGAAGGAGAAGGAAAACCATGACAACCACGAGAACAACAACAATAACGATAACAAGGACAAGGACAAGGATAACGGCGGCGACAAGAACAAGCAAGAGACTCCCAATGATGGCGACAAGCCCAAAGAAGAGTTCCCCTCCAACCCCCCCAACCCGAATGATATCTGCGCCGGATTCCCTAACCTGAACGGCATCACTCTGGTCATGAAGACTGGCGCTACTGAGGCTTTCTCGAAGCTCCCCGCCCACCTTTTGACGAGCCTGCAGTGTGTCAAGGATGTTTTGATCTTCTCTGACTTGGTGAGACCGACCATTCCTTGCTGTCTACTGATAACTTTGTAACTAACAAAACTCTCCAGGAGCAACAAATTGGAAGCCATCACATCATTGACGTCCTCGACAATGTCAAGGAGGATGTCCAAAAGGGTCGCAAGGAGTTTGACCTCTACAAGGCCCAGAAGAGCTGCCCCATTCCTCAGAAGTACTGTACGGCGGATATGAAGGGCGGTTGGGACCTCGACAAGTACAAGTTCCTCCACATGATCGAGCGTGCCTGGCAGCTGCGCCCCTACCAGAGATGGTACGTGTTTGCTGAGGCTGACAGCTACATCTTCTGGCCAAACTTGATCTGGTTCCTGAACAACAAGGTGAACGCGACCGAGACTCCATACGTCGGAAGTGTAGCCATGCTCAAGGGCACACCCTTTGCTCACGGAGGCAGTGGCTATGTCATTCACGGCGACACGGTCCAGAAGATGGTGGAGATTCCGGACCTGGCTCACAAGTACGACATGATGGCTACTCGCGAATGCTGTGGCGATTACCTCATGGCGCTCGCTGTCAATGAGACTGGCAAGAAGGTCAGACAGGCTCACCCCATGTTCAACGGAGAGAAGCCCGTCACTCTGCCCTTTGGAAACAACCACTGGTGTGAGCCTCTCATCACCATGCATCACATGGACCCTGAGGAGGTCAGCTCAGTATGGCAGTATGAGAAGACACGAGAGAAGACGGTATGTTGTGACCATGGACTTATCGAGTACGTGCGCTGACTTGTGACATAGGGCCCCATTCAGATCAGGGAGATGTATGAAACCTTCTTTGCTCCAAACCTCAAGGATAAGAGGGAAGAGTGGGACAACTTGTCTGACGACACCTGTTTCATCGGACCCGAACCCGACGCCCAGGCCAAGGCCACAGATCGACAAAAGGGACGACAGAAGAAGGAAGCCGAGAAGACGGCCGTGCAGCGACGTGCTCACCAGTCTGAGGAGCTCTGCTCCAAGGTCTGTGAGGCTGACGGACTGGACATCAATGAGGAGGAGTTCACGGGTCTCGAAAACGACGGACTACGCGCCGCCCTCATCAGGAAGAAATATGAGGAGCGCAGAAACCAAAAGGACTTCCATGGTGCCCGCAAATGCTTCCAGTGGCGCTACCAGAAGGGCGTCTGCTGTATTGCAAAGAGCTTCAAGCAGGGCAAGCCTCACAGGGAGGCCAAACCCGAGGACAAGGCCATCAGCGGCTGGTTTGTTCAGGGCATCAACGACTGGATCACGGCAAAGGGCGAGTGTGAGCCCAAGTGGAAGATTCCCAGCTAAGTCAGATCTCACCCGATCCGACAGTACATAACGATCATTCCTACATAATCACTCCTTCGACCTGGATGTGGGAGTGTTGCTTTTTCAAAACGGCGTTTCGGTTATTTGGGTAACTTTGTGTACATCAGGATAGAAAGAGAGAAGGGGGGGACATGTTGTGGAACAACTCTTTTTTTTTACACTTTTCTTTCTGTTTCTTCAGGTGTTTCGGATAAGGGCGGTCTTTGCCCAAGTGTGGCAATGGATGTTTAGGACCACAGCCAAGGGTTGGTTGGATTTTTTTGCTTTGTTGTTGGCCTGTTGTTGTACAGACACAAGACGGAAGAAGAGGTTATACCAAGCATGATACACGTCAGGGCCTCAGGGATACACCATAAATCAGCATCAAGACCTATTTCCTTCTAAAGATGAGGAGGGATCGATCATAAAGAGAGTGTACAAGACAATGAACGAGAATGGGTTTAAAAAAAAAGATTACTTTACCTTGTCCTCTTGTTGCAAATGTGACGCCATTCATATCACCACTTTTTTAAATAACATTTGAAGGCTTTAAGCTTTATCTTCAACGGGAAGATTTGCATTTCAACGATCCGTCCCGAAAGTGCCCAGCTAGGTTGTCACTGCGATAAGCTTCTCTTCTTCAAAGGAGACAGACAGACTCCCCCCTCCCATGACGTTTGCAACACCACAACAGTTGCCCCATGCGTGGCATGGCCCCTCTGTTATTGCATCATAGCCTTTACCAGGCCCAGTTTAGCCTATTAAATCATAAAACTTCCGATCATCCTTTTTTATCCACATGTTATTTTATCGCGTTGTGCAAGAAAGGAAAAAAAAAAGAGGCAGCAGACTTCTTTTGGAATGTTGTGGCATTGTCATATTGCGTCATATTACCGGGAGCAAGTTCTCCTTTTTCTTTTCACTTTCTCATGTGTTCCCTCATGATCCCACCCTGGGATATCCCATATTCCCCCTGTTAGCCGCGCTCATTAAAAAAAAAAAAAAACAAGACCCAGTAGATGATGTGCTGATACATGGATTAATTATACCCAGTCGAAAAGGTACGGCATGTGCGTCATTGCACTCCGTGGATATCCAAACACCTTCTCTTTTTTCGTTGCCCGATCTTCGCTCTCGTTTCGTCATGGTCTCTTTGTGTCTCCGTCCATCCCCGTCACTTTCTTCTATCATGTCTAGAATCATCTTTGGTCTAGATCTTTACTGTGATGCAATCTTCTTTCCTCCGTGACGTCCGCATCGCGAAGGGTTCTTGGGCGACTTCATGTAGCAGTAAGCCTTGGCGTCCTCTCCAGCGGGCTTCCCAAACACTTCCTTGATGGAGCAGTATTCGTAGCCTTCGCCCATCCACTCCTTCAGATGACGGTGCAACTCGCAGCGGGAGATGCCGCACTTTCTGCAGTAGACCTGTCCCTTGACGCGCATCTGCTCCATGGGGCCCTCCTTGTGGCCGCTTCGCTCATGGCGATGAACAAGAGGGCCGGCCCCTCGCCATGCCCATTCCATGTCGTTGGGTCCTGAGTAGCGGCTAGAGAGAGGAACAGTTCCGTGCATTCGTCGGTGGATTTCGTAAAAGTTGGAGTTTGTGAGTCCGAAGCAAACGCTGTCGATAGGGTCGAGGTGGTCAAAAATGGTGTAGTGAAGCTCTGCAGGGAGGTCCAGCAACGTGTAATCCTTTGGTGGCTGGGGCTGAGTCTGAGGAACCGGCTCGTAGTCCATGACAGAGTACGAGCGGCGGGGAGGAGGTAGCTTGGGCCGACGAGGAAGCTCGGTCGTTTTTTCTTGGGCCGGGGCTTCAGGCTCCTGATGTTGGTGTTGGTGTTGGTATTGGTGATGCTGGTGATGTTGGTAGTGGTGGTGCTCCGTAGGGAGAGGTCCGTTTTCAGGAATAGAGGCTTGCCGGTCAACTTGAGAAGAGCTCGATTGTCCGGGCTGCGATGCGTCGTGGTCGCCCTGGTAGTCAGTCATTGACCATCCTCGCCTGGGAACCCTCATCGCTCGCTTCATGTTTAGTTCCTGCATGCGTCGGGCATGTTCCTCCCTGGACATTGACCCCGAAGAGTCTGTCCTGCCGAAACCAGGTCGCTTTGCAAGAGGGCCATCGATGCCCTCGTGCGTCGGGGTTCCGGCGGGGGAAAAGGCTGGGTCTGGAAGCACTTGAACCATTATGGGTTGGTTGACTGGGGTGTTGTTGTGTATGTCGAATTGGTAAAGTGACGTGACCTGCAAGTCGATATTCGAGTATATCTCGAAGCTGATAGTCGTTTGCAGGGGTTCAGTGTTGTTGAGATGTGTTTCAGGCTTGAGATGTAAACCGAGGTGGAAATCGGATCAAGCTGAGATTGGATTGCTAGGTTACGTTGACAATGTTATACCGGCGCCTCTTGGTTGAATGTTGGTGAGGTGAATTCCTCACTAGCGCGTTCATGAGCAGTCGGGGGGGTATAAGCTGATGGCCGGTCGTTGATCAAAGCCAAAGCAAGGCTTGAGGAGTGGCGACCTGTGTGGGTTATAAAGAACTTGACGCCGATGGAGAGACGCCCAGGTCAGTCGGTCCCTCACTCACTCACTGAGACAGACAAGAGCCGGTCGGAATCCGAGAGCGGTGGATGCCGTGGGTGGTGTGATGGGTCCCGGGGCCCATCGTGAGCCAATTCCAGATCTGTGATTCTCTCTTCCAGGGGTTGGGTCCCTCAAGGCCAAGGCGTCCAGAAAAGCCTTGATAAGCTAACGCTAGCGTGAGGCACAGGACGAGATGTGTGCCGCCCACTCTTTCTGTGGCTCTCAGCCTCTCAAGCACGGTCCCCTGTTGTCCATCTGACACTGCAAGTGTGGTGACGCCGAAGCCCGCACCACGGGTCCCAGGCTCGGGCCCTATTGCCGCGCATGCCGGGGCCTTGAGCCTTGACTTGACTCGATCGACCCTTGAGCTTGAGTGACGGTGGCAAGACTTCAGAGACCAACCCGGAGCAAAACCCATGTTCAGGGACGAGGAACTCCGGACCCGGTGGGCCTGGTGATCAGAGAGCTACAGATATCTTCTGGACCGATGACCTGCTTTGCAACAGCCTGAAATCGACTCCCCGGCCCGGGAAGCCCTTACCTTATTGGCATCGTATGACGGGAAGAAGCGAGGCCATAGTATGGCGTCTTCCCCGGATGATTGTGATGTCGTGGCCGGTCATGTGGGGGACAATCCCCTCCGAATCCGGTCTGACAGCCGCTTTCCAGAGCCTTTTTTCCAAGCTTCGGCTCCGTATCAGATTCACATACGTAGTGGCCGGGCGTTTCCGTTCAAATGACACAACACCAAGCCTCAGCCTGACAAGCAGTCGATCCGTCAGCAAGAGAGTGACACAAGGCTTCGTTGTACAACGGCGAGACCCGATCTGCCTTCAGGTTCCCGAACGTTTCCACGGCCGTTGTCAACGACCAAAGCCCATGTTCAACGTCATTGTGGAGGCCATGCAGAGTCCCCCCTCACCGCACTCAGTTAAAGAAAGGGACGGCGAGCCCCGCCCCAGAGCGGGCCTGATCTCCAGTCAGGGTCGTTGTCCAGCGGGTTCAACTCGATGGTTTCCATCTTCCCGTCCTGGCAAGAGATCAACAAGGTGAGGCATGTTATCGACTATCGACCTGCGAGTCTGGGTCTGGGCTCGCTGTCAGTTGGAAGCACGCGCATAGGTTGGTCCCTGAGCCAGCAGTGAAAACTCTGAGCACGAATCAGGTTGCACCCTCAACCCAAACCTGGGGTTGGTCAGGTCATCGGTTTCTCCGACTTCTTTTCGGGAGTCCGAATTTAGACGCAGCGGCCTGGCCTTGCAGCGAGGCTTGCGGGACCAGTAAACAAAGCCCGTTGAGATGCCGTTCCGCTGCTCTTCCCTTCCTTCTCGTCAACTCAACCATCCATCCGTCACACTGCTCTCATGTCGACATCAACAAGCCATGCCCAACCCGTCAACCGCTGCCGTTGTCGCATGTGCATATGCACGTTGCATCGACCGTGCCGAACCTAGCCTGGATTGCGCGTTGCGTTGCGCCTGTCTGTCTCTTCTCAAGTTGCCCCGCGACTCGGATCCGATGAGATAACGGATGAATGGGTCGAGACCCCCACGGACACGGCCGTCCAACATTTGAAGCACCTTGCATGATTCGAGATCCCTCATAGAATCTGCAGGAGCTTCAATGGTGGTGTTGACGTCTCCAAGTCTTCGTATATCGCCGCACGTGCAAGTGAGAGGGAAAGGGGACACCTGCAGGCTGCTTCATGTAGGCGTGTAACCCGACGAACTATCGGGACCAGGTAAAGAAGCGAGTCCTTGGTTCTCTTACAACTTGGCGGCGCCTCCATGCATCATTCCTTGATTGTGGCATGTGTATGCATCGCTGCGGCTCATGCGTGTTGTTCCAGGGCATGGCTTCAGCGGACTGACGCCCAATATGCAGGTATGGTGGAGAGAGGGTTGTGATCGAAACAAGCGCCAAACTTCGTCACCATCTGCTTTGCTGGCCAAGTATGTGGCCCAAGGGGGGTAATAGAGGATGTAACATGTCGAGAGAAGTATGTCGTCGTTCAGTCGTCAGTTGAAGCTAGGTTGCTGTCTCGTGTTAACGTCACGTGGGCAACATCTCCTGATGCTATACTCCAGGCAACTACTCTGCTTATCGTGCCTTCCTTCCCACCAATGAGCCCCAGATGAGAACTCGTGTATGGCTTCACGGGCGTCAACTCCCATGGCCTCACTCTACATGACATGGATAGAGCCAGTCCGTCGCAAGATGGAATTGTTGCCAAATGTCTACAATAGGTAGCTCCGCCAGATTGACCGCCTGTTGATGGCACAACCTTCTCATATGCAGCGGAGATGGCTTGCATCGGGGGCTTTTTGCGGCATACCGAGTTGGGCAGTGCCATCAGTCGTTCAAGATCCCGTTCCTCGTCCTGACATGCCGACTGATCAGCCACACTGTAACCTCTGGGTGAAAGATGGTGGGATGATAACAACTGCATGGCCTTCATTGTCCGTGGGCATCGTGATTCCAGTCAGGATAGCTATAGGATTCAGGGAGGGGCCCGAAAAATTCCGTCAACAACCGTACGCGATGGAATCCAGGGCTGCCTAGACATCGCTTGCTGCTGTGTTTGTGTTGCTCCTCTTGAAACTGGGAGCCAATAGGATTGGCTGGGGATCTCTATCCTCGTGATCGCCTCACTTCAAAGTGACAAACTGCCCCGGGTAGGGTACGGTATCAGCGTGATTCTTTTCTTCATTGGTGGGCGCTGTATGATCTGATTCCCACAGCTTGGTTCGCTACGCATCTAACCCCGGACAACCTCGAGACGCCGTCTTGGCCATCGGGTACACTTACATGTGGCAGTGTAGATGATAGCTGATATACTACCTCTCTCCATGGGTACAGATGCTTCCCCTGTACATGTTTTCTTGGGGTGGTGGTCATACGGTTCTTCTAGTGCTGTCCATTTGGTCATCTAACCGAGGATCTGAACGATGTGCCCGTAATGATACCCCACGATGGTAATTTACATGACACATTCAGTAGTTCTAGTGCGTGTGAGCAGGGCTCCTTCGTGAAGAGGTTAACCGCGGCCGGGGTAACATCCATGGATGGATGGTTATGTTCATGATTCGGATCTTGTAAGCGGCTGTTGGGCGCCCAGTCACTTAGAGCTCGTAGGACCGGAGAGAAGCTTCCGGCGAGAGCACTCAAGTTGGTAACCCCCATGAACTTCTCCGGGTAGTGGATCATTCAAAGTCGTTGATCTCTCTCGTGCAAGGCTTCCTCCAGTTGAGTGTCTTCTGGCTCAGTTATCCCGTCGAGGACCGGGCTTTCAACTACAATAAAGAACAAATTTTCAACGCCTCATAGCATCGTATCCCAATTCTAACATAGTTGCCCTTTTTCTGGTGTTGCTGCTACAGTGTTCATATTTTACCTCTCAAAATTCTTCCAGTTAAGGTAATGTTCCTGGCGATAGTCATGGTAATTTTCCTGGTGGTCAAGGCCATCGCCCATTATAGCAAGGACCACAATCAACTACATCAACTAGAATCGAAGACAGCATACGAGACTTATTATGGTCGAAATATCCGATTTACACTGATATTGGAAGAGGCCAAACCAAGTTGTTGTCTTCTATATAGGTAGGTACTTAAAGATGGCTACCCTACAGCTCCATATACGACTAGATAGTTTCAGCAATTGTCAATCTTTGGGAACTATGTCAGCAAGCTCGACGAATTGTATTGGTCTTGTGTAATGTCAGGTTGTTTATTTACTAAGACTTGAAAACGAACCTGATGGTGACCTTTTAGCTGGATAGCGTCGTTAGCTGGCAGCCCTCCATTGCCTACTCATTCACAGATATTATGCATGATACATGCTGCAAGACAGTAATCCATGTCAACACATAACGGACCTGTGCCTTCAGAAACAAACTTAATCGGCCAGCGGCGTAGGTTCATGACTGAATCCATGGCCCTGTCATCTCCCCATCACCCTCATATTCGCAGGGGTCGGTGGATGCCAACCAGGGGGATCAGTCCCTAATGACTGTCTCATCTGCCATTGATCAACTGTAACACAAGATGAGCCCTCCTAACCCTTGAGCCAGGTAGTTCGAGCCAAGAAATGCACCGTCAAGGGTAGAGACGTTTTATTATTCCGCCAGTTATGTCCTTCCGGTATCAATCTCAGGTGGTCCACTACACCGTCCAGGGAACACTGGCAGAAGCCAGCTACCTGGTTCGTATTATCAATTCCAGCACATTTGTACATCCAAGGCCTGCAAGAACACCAAAGTCGGTGGCAGATGGCTTAGCCGGAAGCTCGATCGTACCCGTTGTATTCCCAATGTCACGCTTCCCAGGTTCCTCAACGCCATTGCTGGATCAGAGTGCCATCAACGCCCCGATGGAAATGCGCGTAGTTCGGAGCAGATGACGTTTCCAGACTGCTCAATCGCCCCGTCTGGAGCTCAGATGGCGATCCAGATGAGCATGACAACAACATCCAGGCCCTTGCCCTCGCCGCCATCGTACTTGAAGGTCCACATGCCGTCCTTCTTCTCATCCCAGTACGCGCCGGTCGCGCTGTGCATTCCTCGTCGGCCGACGTGGGGCTTGCCATCGGTGGCAGTGGCCTCGGAGCTGGTGGAAATGTGAGGCTCCTCAGCCTGCGTCTCGGTGCCTCCACGGGGCTTGTTAAGGGCGGATGTGGGGACGAGGTGCTGGACGATAGTGCTGTTGCAGGCGAACTTGAAAGAGGGAGCAGAGGCGCCCTGGGGGGTCGACTCGGAGATGACGGCCTTCAGCACGGAGCTCTGGGAATGGGTTAGCGGACACGGCCAGGAGAAATGGTCGTGGGCGTGTTCCACTCACGATGATGGTCGAGTTCCATTGCTCAGTCTTTGCATGATCGTAGAACTCGGCGCTCCCGATGGCGCTGTTGCAGGCCTGCAAGAATCGGTGTCAGTACGCGTGTTGATGATGATGGTTGCCATCGACATTGGCGGTAAGGAACGTGAGGGAAGACGCACATCGGTAGCAATCTGCTTGAGGCGGTTGAAGGGAATAGGCTAGAGAGGGAGCTGTCAGCACAAATCTGCACCGGTAAGGGGTCGTCAAGCTGATGCGCGTACAGGAGTGGCCATTTTGAACTTTGACGGAGGTGCGTAGTTGAGAGGGGGAGGTTTGGCGCTTGTGTTGATGGCGTGGTGGAGGAAAAGGATAAGGATAAGGAAAAGGAAGAGTCGGTAAACAAAACAGCGTCACAGCGTTCAGTTCGTCACGTCGTTAAAAAAACAGAAATAGAAATAATCCGGGCTTAACAAGCACAAACCACCAGTTAGCATCATAAACACGTAGGTATCAAATTTCTTTTATATCATGCACAAGAGAAGATGCAATTCTCTACTCACGTGCGGCTTCAACGCGCCCGTTGCTCGACGTGCAGCGAAGCGCGATCGATAAATAATCTACTGTCATTGTTTGGATTCCCACGTACCTGGATTGCCTTTCCTTTTCGGGCATTCTGCCGGAAGCGCATTCCGCCCAGGCGACGCGATCTGAGAGTGCGGCACGTGACCCTTGCATATGGCCGCCAACCAATCGGCCCACGTGCCTTTCCCTTGCGGGTCGCTGTGAAGCAAGGAAGTGGGCCCTTTCCTTCTCCCTTGACCGAGCCACTGTCGTAACGAGCATCTTCTGAGACGCTGAAGCTTTTCCTCTTGGACTTCACAACCCAACCTTGCTTTTGAATCCCTTCGGACCTCTGCGAAAGTGCTCGAGTCGCCAATTGCTTACATCAGACATAGCCGCGCTCTCAATTGACGGCAGTATCGATAGTTCTTCAAACGCAGTCTTGATACAACAACAATCAGCACCAGCAGCTATAGCTTAATACCTCCCAACCACCTTGAACGACCTTATCGCGGAACTTCACCATGTCTTCTCAGCCTCTTCTCCAGACCACTCCCGGTACGAACACCCATCGCCATCGCTTCTTGGGCCTCTCGAGAAATTTCCGCATCCGTGCCGCGCATTTCTAACACTGTTGATAGGCAAGCGCATCGCCCTGCCGACCCGCGTTGAGCCCAAGGTCTTCTTTGCCAACGAGCGAACCTTCCTGTCATGGCTCAACTTCACCGTTATCCTTGGCGCCCTGGCCATCGGTATGCTCAACTTCGGTGACCGCGTCGCCTTCATCTCGGCGTTCCTCTTCACCGGCGTCGCCATGTTGACCATGCTGTACGCCTTGGTGACATACCACTGGCGAGCCAAGTCTATACGAATGAGGGGCCAGGCCGGCTTCGACGACCGCTTCGGTCCTACTGTTCTGGCCATTATCCTCCTCTTGGCCGTCATTGTCAACTTTGTCCTCCGAATCACCGACCAGCCCAGCAAGCACGGTAACAACTAAGTTGGCGATAGGTAGAGCGGAGACAACAAAGCGACATGGAGGACTACAGAGGAAGCCATTGAGAAAGAGAGGGGTTGAATGGGGTCGAATGTATTTCTTTTTGGATGGAGGACTGTTGGTGAATTTGGCGTTTGAGCCGGTGGTCTAGTTTGGGTACTGGGTTGGATCGTAGGACCGAATCAATACAAGTAAAAAGTTAGGATACTAGATCCTCTTGGGTATCTCGTACAAACATGTGTGGCATTTCCATAACCATGCCGAATCCTTGTCTCCGGACGCCGAGCAAAAATCATGTTCCCTCCAATTCTCCAATTGAGTCGTCCCAATGTTCAACTATCCGAAGTCGTTGACCGAGAGGTGTGGATATTTACGCCTGTTTTTGCGCGCTAGACTGGATAGTGATATCCGTTTTCGACTTGAGCTCCATTATGGGCGCGATCGAAAGAAAGACCCGCATGGATTTGACCGAGCGTGTCGAGGGACGGGGCAGCACGGCATCTTCAAACCGGCTGTGCATGACCTCAAAGTCGTCGCTGTCGGAACCGTCGCTTTCCTCCGCATCTTTCTCAAGTACCGTTTCCTCGACCAAGTCTCGCTTCTTTGGCTTCTCCGGCAAGTCGAACAGTTGATTGTATTGGTAGTATGCCTTGCCCTCCTCTCCCAGGACCCTTTTGCATTTTTCCACCACCGTGATGAGCTTGCAGACGTCTGCGGTTCGCGCGTGCAGCAGTACCAGTCGCGGTCGTTCGCTTTCTTCGAGGAGGTGACCGAGGGCGGATGTGATGCGCTTGGTGATCTTGGTGGACGAAATGACGGAGGCGGCGAGGACTTCGTACTTGGATTTGAGCTCGGCGAGTATGGCTTCGTGGGGAGCTATGAGGGCCGATGTTGGCGATTGTGGTGCCTGGTTCCGGACCCGCTTTTGAGGACCTGCATCCTTGGGGCCGACTGCATCTGGCTTCCTCTTGCCAATGCCATGTCTTGGGGCGGACATGGTTGTGTGGGAGGGAATTGGATGAAAGAGATGCGATTCTGGAGGATGGATGATGTGGCGGGCGGAAAAGTTGCGGTCCGTGAGTCTGGGGTCTGGCTTGGCGGCGACTAAAAACGACTGCGTTCTGTAACTCGAGGGCTCGGATCACAAATGGGGCTCGAGTTTTCAGGATGAATGCCTGCCGGGCGTGCTTAGCTCAATTAAGAACCAGTTCTCGTAGATAATATAGGAATTAGTTATCATGGGTACACACTGGCATCCATGATGGATCTTTGCTTCGGTGAGGAAACCACCAAGACTCGGCCAAACAAAATCTAGCTCTACTTGCGTTACGTAATCAGCCAACATGCCGACCAACGTCTGTCAAGTATAAGTTAGAATTGAGTATAAGTTCATACTTAGACTTGACTATGCTTGTGATCGGAACAAAGGCGCCATGCGAGGTATTCGCTGTCCGGCTTAATTCTATATGCCAAATACATATCTTCAGTCCAGGTTGTAACAAATACCTTTCCTCTCTCGCAGTTAGCATCATGGATGGATCTATAGCAACCCGTCCGGATAATCGGATTGTTAATCTTTTATCGCCCGCTGTGAATTGTCGCATGATCCATGCTCGTGTGTTGCATTTCCTGGGGCCGCCTGTATACTGGCGCGTCTCTTCTCTCTAATGTTAAACGAAGGCTTCGCCACTCTTTGATGATGGCTACCGCATCGTTGTCGATGGACTGAATGCTCAAGGTCTGTAGTACTTCTCGACCGACTCTATCATTCGATGGGAATTCCCTGATATTCATCATATCCCAGCGCGAGGTTCATGTTTTCTGATTATAGCTGTGAGTTTTAACGGAAATGCTGTCGTTCCTCAAAGAGACTTACGCAAACATTGTGTGGCAGCGCCCTTGTTGAGGTTGTCAATCGTGGCACAACTGTCTAATATTAGCCAAAGTACCTTCAAGGATTAAACTCCTGGATGGGGCACTTACACAACGACACGCTTTCCGGTCTTGTCAACGGCGAACCCTCCAATCTCAACTCCATGCTTGTTCTGGATCGACTTGACAAGCGGGGCTTCACCAACGACCTTCACAAGCTTTTCGCCAGCATATCGGTCTTGGTACATTTGACGAATATCTCGAGAAGTCAACGTCTTGTTCAAGGGTATGTTGACGGTCAGGTGAATGCCACGGAACCAGGAGGCGCTGAATTATTGTCAGTCTCGAGATACAAAGAGGGAAAGGAAAGGACGGACACATGTGGAATGAATGACGTCGGCGCACCAAGATGATGGCTGATTTCTCGCTCATGCACATGCCCAGTCAAGCTGTCTGTTAAAAGTTAGCTTCCTATTTGCTTGTAGCTGAGTTCCGAGCACTTACACGGGATAAAGTTGTCATGGAGAAGCTTGACGTCGTTCTTTGGAGAAGGCTTCGTGCCAGCTCCGCTATAACCTGAAGCTCCAAAGACGGTTGGCATGCCTCCCAAATGTTCCAGAATGGGCGACAACGCCAATTGCGACCCTGTCGCATAGCACCCAGGGTTGCTGATGCGGGTTGATTGGGCAATCTTGCTTCGTTGCACTAATTCAGGCAGGCCGTAAGCCCAAGTACCATCAAAACGGTAATCGGCGGAAAGGTCAACGATCAAGCTCGAACTCTGGCCTAGAGCCTCCACGAATGGTTGACAGACGCCGTTGGGAAGAGCCATAACCCAACAGTCGACCTTGCCATCTTGATCCAGTTGAGCCACTTCCTCGGGAGAGAGGTTCTCATAGATAATCTTCCGCTTGCTATATCCTTCAAGCTCCTGGCCACAAAGTTCCCGAGATGATACATGTCGGAGGTCCATGTTGGGGTGCTCGTTGAGAAGATCAATCAGGGCTTGGCCTGTGTAGCCACGAGCTCCAATGAGGCCAATCCGGGAAGGTACATCATTAGAAGCATTCTTTTTACCTAGGGGCGGATTCGGGTTTGTGGTGATGGCATAGGACAGGCGTCCTGTAGAAGAGAGAAAACGGGCTTGGGCGATGTAGATGCCTCCTGAGGTTTCTCGAGGGACAACGCGGCGAGCGCTGATGCGCACCGCCCGAGAGGCAGCAGAGAACATGGCTCTATCAAAGACGAGCCCAATACTGAAAACACGTTTTGTACTGCACGTGTCGTTTGGTCTACGATGTTGTTAATACCTAGCTTGATAGACGTGGATATTTTTCTGGGTGGGGTACAGGGGAGTGCCCCTGACTGGCTACCTAGCCAGCCGAAATCGGTGGTCTTGCAGAAGGATTTACATGGACTGTTGTAAAAGCAATCTTGACTGCACAGGACATGTAGGTATACAATCAGTTAAAGAAACGGGATGTGGCGTGCTTTAGAAGGCAAGTAGACACTTCTAACCCTCTCTTATTATTGTAAAACTATGGACGATCTATTTCCAAGTGTTTATCCTTTTATGGGTTAGGTGAGTTGCTCTCGACTAACAACGGCATAAGGTTGTATTGCCTAGTGTTACGTTATGGATGAAGAGAAGAACTAGCTGGATATTGCATTTGACCGTGATACACTGCTTTCACTGCTGGTCGTTTGACAGACATATGTAGCCCATCTCAAGATCTGATATGGAATCACTTGCAAGTTTGAGGCTCTGAATGAGTGCACGTGGGAACCAAGCCCAGTCATGTGACTTGGGCCTGAATCTGAAATTGGGACAGGGTGATTGTGGCTGCTGCATGTCTCGGCGCTAGTGGCTCGGAATCCTGAGCATGCCTCAGCCCGGGTCGATGAGGACGAAGCATATCATGGAGCGCATGACTCTTGGCTTCGGTCCCGTACCCGACTAACTTGAGATATGATCACTTCATTCCTCCTGCCCGTGAGTGGGCTTTCCTCTGTCACCGGCTCTGCAAGAACTTCGTCCTCTTGCAACCGGTCTGAGCTGTCTATGTCATGTATGACGACTTGGGCGAGAATCAGTGGGGCGGGGAGTGGTTCCGCTGAAGCATTTCAGCCCAGCTCAAATGGAAGCTCCCCCTTGGACTTGCATGTCATAGTTTCGACGAGAAAGTTGATGTGCTGAGGCTAAGATGCCTCCCGGTTCGTTCCCCGGATGTTAGCCACTATGCCTCGCCTGCGACACATGGTTTATCAGCGATAGTGAGATACGAAACAAGCCACCTGTTAGTCCTCAGGTCGAGAGCAAAGGAGCTTGGGCCTCGAGAGGCTTGCTGCCGCTGTTAGGGCGCCCAGCCGGATGCCACGATCCAAAAGGATTGGAGATGAGAGCCTGGCGTCTTGTTAAGGTACTGTACCGCATTAACAACTTACCTTGGTCCAGGGCCAAGTGGGCCAAGCCTTGAGCTGGTTGGAAGTGGCTGCAGCAACTTGGAGTGGGAGCCCCACGTCCCACACATCCATTCTATCTCAGCTGCGTCTGAGATGGTTGCACTGTCAGACGTACCTCGTCCCTGAGTCCAACAGGAGGAAGGATTGACAAGCAGGAAGCAGCATGTGATGGCGGCATGGAAGCGTGAGACAAAGTGGAAGCGAGGTTGGTGAAAGCCGGGAGAACAGGCGAGGCACACCAAGATTCATCTTGTCGTTGATGTTGGCGAGCAGAACTTATCATGTTGGTACAGTAGCTTAGTCGATTCAGAGCCATGATGGAATGGGTGGAATTGGCGACATGGATCTGGTCCCGCACCTCCTCCTGTGTTTATGCTTTTACATCCACGTTTTTGGAGGGAAACATGGTTTGCCGAAAGTCATTAGATCATGGCAAAAAGGCGCCAGAGACGGCGCATCCTACTCTGAGCACACTCGCAGTAGGCGACTGACTCTTGTCTGAGACTAGAAGAAAAAGAAAAACGAAAAAAACATTGCTCTCACGTCCTCATTTCGCATCCGTGAGAGTCGCACTTTTAATATGGATGAGATGGGCGCACGGGCTCGGAGCAAGTCGCCGATAAGCTGGATCCTTGGTCTATGGATCTCCTGCCGTATTCTTTACGGCATTTGGCACCCCGTTAGTTATCAACCTGTAAGCAGGGGAACGGTGGTGGCACACCCCTGCTCATCTAGGACTCGTGCGCTGTAAGCAGGCGACCTGCGAGATTCGTGACCGTGAATATCGGCATTGATGGGAACATTAACCGGTCGGGCAGGCTGCTCGCCTCGGCAAACAGGATAGGTGCTGATAAGGTGATGATGGGTGGATGGATGGCTGCCTTGCCTTGACGCTGTTGCCCCGACGGGTGCCAACTGCGAGACGAGTGCCACTCTCGCCTCATGTTCATGGGATGGGATGCGCTGGAGCGACGACATCCTTGGCCCCCTCGGGATTGGCCCGTCGCAGCGTGTTCCAGTATCGAGGAGTGGGTGCTGGGGCCTTCTGGGGAGGACTCTCCCTTCTGCCAGGCTCCATGCGGACCTGGATGGCTGCCCTGCTCTGGAGCCTGCTCTCCCCGTTCGTAATTCATGGATGGTGTGCTAGAGTGGATGCTCTCAAGCTTGGCTGGTGGTCCACTCCCCCAAAACAACAAATCTCCCCCCGG